>JAOBYG010114987.1:0-11053 GCA_025403545.1 Epizoanthus stellaris
TATTTTGCGTGAAACGTGATTTAGGTCTTTATTTTCCCGTGAAACGTGATTTTGCCCTTATTTCATATGTTCTTTGCATTTTTCCGTGATTTGTGAGTTTTATCCGTGAATCGTGAAATTACAATTTTATTTTCCGTGAAACGCGATCGGAAGTCCCCCTTTACCACCCTCAAAAGAGTTGAGCACACATTTTTCTGAGTAAAAAGTGTAGTTCAATTTTATTTCCCGTTTATGTTTAATAGTGTTAGTCACTAGCTTAGCACATCACACTAAAATTCATATCAATTATACATACACAGTATGTGACAAAATAATGAAAATATCACATAAACGTGTTGTATATATATAAAAAGCACCAACACTCTTAAAGTCTGTAGGTAGAATGACTACCGTACGACATCTTGACAAATAATCATTTCCGGGCTAGAATTCTTCGTATGCGTCCGGCACACCAAACGTGTCTTTGTTGAGTGCAATATTGAGCAGAACTTTCACCCCGTAAGCGAAGGTGGTCAGTGCAATAACAAGGGCGAGGGAGGCATCCAGGAACCAGGATTTGTGGGTCTGTTTGTATATCACCGTGCTGAGAACCACGCCCACAGACATGGCCGCCCCTAGGGCAGAGTCTATAGAATCAGTCCGTAAAGCCAGACTTTTCAGCTTGTCAGCCACGCAGTACTTGGCGTAGAACAGCCCGGAGTAGCACACGAATCCTACTGAGGAAATCACCAACAGGGAGGTTGTTTCCTGCGGTTCTTTGTTTCCAACAAGGCATTGGATGGCTCTGCCGAACATCATCAGAGCTGAGAGAATAAAACAAGCTGCGATGATTGTGCAAGCTCTTATTTCTCTTGCTCGCCCTAACGTACCGTTATTTGCTTTACAGAATCGCCAGACGATTACACAGGAGGAAATCATTCCAAGCAATGCATCAAACGCGACCGCAAATACTGCAGAACTGGCAGATATTCCAGAACTTACGAACGAAGACACACTCAATACACACGTGATGTACACAGAGGCTAGCGACACAACTATGGCAGCACGGCGCCAACGCGCCTTTTGATGAACAGAAAGTTTGTTTCTTTTCTTCTCTTGTTCATCGTCCAGAGGCGAAACACACTGAAAAGTTCCAAAGTTCTGTTCTTGTTGTTTAACCGGTTCGGTGTTGCATGGAGTCGGTGCTTCGTGCTCTAGAATGGGTACTTGAGGATTTTCACTTATTTCGCTTTCCTCTTCGACTTTCACGATTGAAATTTCATCGGTTTCCATGAATCCGGTGTTTCTAACCAAGGCAATTTATAGGAACAGTTTCAAAAGTTTTAGGCAACTCCACTGAGTTTGTATTATATCAGTCAAAAGGCAGGTATTCGACAAAAACTATGTATCGTTTTGACGTGTTCGATCGACGTTACTTCCACTCCGTCCTCGGAAACAATGAATTTTTTATAACTCTATTCTCTCTTTATATATAATATATACCCACGGCATTATCAATCGAACACAAAGTACCATTTCCATATCAGTGTTGGATGTCTCTGGCAGAAGCGGAGATATATGAGAGTAATTAGTGTTTCACACGATATCAGAAATGCGCTTGCTGTTTATATCTGATCTGCATAAAGTAAAATAATGAATTTTTAATATGCTCCCCTTGAAGTAGTATAAACGTTTCTCAAAACAAATGTATAGACATCGTAAAGTGACAGTCTCGGTTACAATCATGCGATATTTGTCACAGTACCATTAGCGACATTTTCATTTTATGTACTCTTGGTTTGGAGGTTTAATTTACCAGTAAATAGCTCGGTAGCGGCGTTTGGACAGATATTCCAAAACTTTTCTAATAATTATAAGTCTCGTAAGATTAAAAACGGAAAACCATTTGATAACGAAGAGGGCTCAACAAAACTTGTAAACGCCGATCCGACAAGAATTATTTAGGTTTTAGCATTTCGCATATTCCGCATCAAGAAATTGATTAAGTTCAACTAATTGAAAAGAAAATCTCCAAAGTTCGTGGGAGCTCAGGATGGGAGGACAAGAGTTTAAGAAACAGAGTCCAGATGCAAGGAAAGCTATTGGTTGATGGAATTAATTGCTCGGCGGCGCTGCAGTAATTTGTAGCTTGTCTTCCCAAATAGCGCGCAAATAAATGGAATTTCAGTTACCGATGCATAGTCATAGAGCTTTCGCCAACCAAGAAGATTACCATTTTAATATTTCAATATGTGCACACACTGTCAAAAACCAATTATGTTTTCTCATTAAATATGTTGTTTGTCCACTCGAAAATGTTTTGCTATTCTTTGAAATCCGATTCACATTTATAGTCGTTTCAAATGTTTTTCTATATATCCCTAAAATTTCGCACTTTGTTTTGCCAGGAAATTGTTTCTTAAACAAAAAGCTTTTTATGATTTTATATAGTTTATGTGCAAAGGGGGAATTTCGTTGGGCTAGTCGGAGATTTACAAAATTAAAGATACGAAAATTTTTCTGTAACTTATGGTAATTCAAGCTAATGCAAGCGAGGAAAATCGAAGTAAAACAGTTACCGACGAATATACATTCTATTTTACTTGTTTGAATTTATAGTAAAACTAAATTGTATTCAAGCAACAGAACAGAAGATGGTTGAAAACAAAACTTCTCAATAACTTTACAGCTCAAATATAAATACACATTATAAGATTTCTTTATAAAATAATTCAACAAGTTAGTCAGACAAATCATAACCGATACATTACACGCGAGGGTGTAAAATCCCAAGCTATCGTTGATTTATTACCTACATAAACGTCACACACTGGAAATGACTCACGGCAATTTGAATATCATTAAGTATCACAGTATAGAATTCATGTCCAGTAGAGTAATATAAAAAGCGATCGTTTCCGTACCTAATAGGAAATAAGATGCGCCATTATCATCTTTTGAACTACATTTTAAAAGTTGTATTAAAAACATCCGAAACTGTAGAACTTCCTTGCTGCTAATCTCTATGTCAGTACGTGTTTAAACTAACAAATAACGAAATTTGAGCAGGAGGATGAGAAATAAGGTAAAACACTAGAACTAAAACAACTAAGCAAGCCAATTTAGTTAAATATCAGTTAGACATTATCTAAAGATCACAAACACACACACACAACGAGAGTTGAATTGCGTGCTTTGAAACAAAATTCACATTAGCCCTCTATTAGAGTGGACTACAACTAATAGAAAACGAAAGTGAGTTGTATAACAATTATTTAGTACAAATGTTCCGTGGTCTCATTGTAGAAAAAATGCCAGCAGTTTTCATCAGTTAAAGCTATTTGCTATAAACGATATTTTTACATTCACTTACCGACCCGTCAAACATTTCTCTGTGATACCACATAAAGCCCGCCGCACACGAGAGGAAACGGCTGAGCTCTCTGCCTCGCGAGACTTTTTGCTCAGCTGTTTCCTCTCGTGTGCGGTGAAATTTTTGTGAGAATTTCGCCTCGCGAGGTCGTGAGGAAAATATCTATCGTGTTTGATATTTTTTGCCTCGTGAGGCAAATTTCTCACCGTGTGCGCGCGTTGTGAGAATCTGGCTGAGCTAAATTTTACAATGAGCCAATGAAATCGCATGGCTTGCTCACGTATTTCGAAGTTGAACAAAAACAAAATGGCGGACAACATGGAGAAGCCGAATTGCTCTTCTGTTCTTTTGCTGCGAAGGCTCCGTCGCCGTAGGAGAGCTGCCTGTAGAACAACATGGGCCAGGAATTGGGCATTTGCCTCGGGAGGCAAAAATATCAAACATGACAGATATTCTCCTCACGGCCTCGCGAGGCGAGTTTCTCACGAAAACTTTGCCGCACACGAGAGGAACTGGCTGAGCAAAAAGTCTCGTGAGGCAGTTAGCTCAGCTGTTTCCTCACCGTGTGCGGCGGGCTTGTGCTAGTTTAGGCTTCCTCTCTAATTTACAAGATTTGTCTAATGAGAGTCATTTGAGAGTTCACGGAATATATGACATCAAATTAGTACTACACATACATAACAATTCAATATTTATTGCAGATGGAAATCTTAAGTTCGCTTTTTCAAATATACAAATACTTATTATTATTATATATATATTTCCTCGATCAAATTTGTTTCTATTTTTGATTGAACTTCAAGGACATACCTCGAACCAAGAAATTGTTTATACTTAGTGCTCTTGTATAAGTACTGAGTTACTCAAACAAGCATTCATTGTCGTCCCTTTGGTTTGATGGTACGAATATGTTGCATATGTGCACAGAGCCAGTAGACGGCCACTGGGGAGCCTGGGGCGACTGGACCAAGTGTACCAAGACATGTGACCAAGGATTACGCGGCAGGCGGCGCTGGTGTGATAATCCCCACGCGATGCATGGCGGGAAGAAATGCCCTGGTAGTGACCGGGAGCACTCCGAATGTCAGAGGAGAAGATGTAGCTACGGTAAGAGCACACGCAGGTTCCAGAACATACCGGGGAGGGGTGGGTAAGGGCGGATAACCCCCGGATGCATGGCGGGAAGAAATGTCCTGGCATTGACCTGAAGCACTCCGAATGTCCGATGGGAAGATGTAGTTACGGTAAGACCACACGCAGGTTCCAGAATATACTAGGGAGGGGTGGGTGTAGGCAGATTACCCCCACCCGGTGCATGGCGGGAAGAATGTCGTGGTATTGACCTGGAGCACTCCGAATGTCAGATGAAAAGATGTAAGCTACGGTAAGACCGCACGCAGGTTCCAGAACATACTGGGGAGGGGTGGGTAAGGGCGGATAACCCCCGGTGCATGGCGGGAAGAAATGCCCTGGCATTGACCGGGAGCACTCCGAATGGCAGATGAGAAGATGTAGGAGCATCAAAGGTTCCAGTACAAAACATATTGATATATAACATGAGAGAGGGTGGGTGAGGGTGGAATATTGATATATAACATGAGGGAGGGTAGGTGAGGGTGGATAGTAGTCGTATGCTCTGGGTTCTATGCAGTAGACCCTTTTCCAAAATGGCGCTGGCCAACTGGAAACTGGGAATATGTTTGGGACTTTGGGAATACAACATAAAGGAATATTGTGAACGTTTTAAATTCCGTCGAGATTTTCTTTGTGTTGTATTCCCGAAGTCCCAAAACATACTTTTTATTATTATTTTTTATTAACTAATGTTTTACTAGGAAGCCCTTTCATAAACATGATTTTCAAAGGGATCCAAAAACAGAATTAATTATAATTACATAATTATAATAGCGAAATAATAATAATAATAATAATAATAATAATGATAAATATATACATGGGAATACCACTAGTTTCTATTCCTAACGCAGCCAGCAGCCAGGTCTATTGGTCTCATATGATGTCTATATATCCATAACATTTGGTTTATGATACACATAGCTGTCTGGGTACTCGAAAGTTGGCTTTTCATATTAACAAGTCGTAATTTAATTTGGCTGCGCGAGAAGCCCTCTGCCTGGAAACGGGGAGGGGGGATTCTACAACCCTTTGTCTGACCAACAAGATCAGCAGGTGCCCTGCTTTGTGGCAACGGAATACATTGGTGTGCCGTTCCACTCTTCCGAATCAATCTCATTGGGAATCACATCCGTTCGATCCACCCTTAAACTCACAAGCCGTATGAACGGATAACTATACCGCTGAGCACGAGGCGGGTTTCCGTCCTCTGATTTGTTATATTTTTGTTGCCGATGTGCTAAAACTCTTCAGATGTAGAAACAGGGCCTCACTCGATTGCAGCAACAGAGAGAAGATCTGGACTCTCCAGCCGTTCCATAATTTTGTATGTAGCTAGAAATGTTAAGACAAAAATATCAGTGTTACCCGGCGTTAAAATAGTAAAGATAATCTCTTAGTATAAGAGTAGGGGCCTTAGGAATCTTCTAAACATATCGACCAATCAGTGAGCTTTAAATTAATTGAAACGTCTGGGATTGGTTGAGTTAGCGTGGGGTGATGAAACCAGACACCGAAACGGCGGTTATAAATAGATTTCGAGTCGTCTCGGCATTATATCCTGAGACATCAGCTTTAACTAAATCTGCCATATTTTACAATTTTGTTGCTTTTCAAAGGTCCGTACGACACTGAATTTGAAGATGGCTGGGGGTCCTGGAGAAATGATCCAAGGGCTAATATTTGGTGGACAAGACAGAATTATCTGACTCTGACCGCAGGCACGGGCGTTAGAAATGATCACACATTGGGTAGCGATGGAGGAGGTGAGGCTATGGTCCAGTAAATAGATAGACACAGAGAGACACAAACAGCCAGACAGACAGAAACGAAAATAATGGATTAATGCATAGATACATTAATAGCTGTTCAGCTGTTTTTGAAAAATTCCCGGATGAGAAGGCTTGCAACTCGCTTCACGATCGATAAGGAATGGGTAACTACCCAACTTCAGTGTAATTTATAAATGAATTGACAGAACTTTGATGGTTTGAAAGTATAACCAAAGTGCATATTGTGTTAACATAATCCTTTGCGGTCTCAGTGTGTGCGGAATATATTCGGATTTGTTTGAGATCGCGTTATGAAAAGCGACAAATATTTGGCCGCTAACTGACTAGTTAACTGCCTTTGTAGCCCAAACAAAGAGCCTGTTTCTTCTAGCCACTAATAATGTATCTCGTATCTCATTCAGATTTGCCATGGTTATATTTCAGGGTATTTCATCTTCACAGAGTCAAGTGGAAAGAGAAAAGGCCAGAAAGCTCGGCTCATGAGCCCATATATTCCCCCAACAAAAGGAAAATGTTTGACTTTCTACTACTCAATGAATGGTAAACGGATCGGCGAGTTGAACGTGTGGCTCAAACCAAGGGGCCGCAAAGGCTGGATCATTTTCTTTCAGAAAGGGAACAAGGGTCCAGAGCCCGAGTGGAGGAACGGATACGGAAATGTGTGGAGTGACATCTCTTTTCAGGTAGCTTGCAAAATAAATTAAGGATAAACGTGAATACCGAGCCGTGTGTGACACATTTTGTCACAACTGCTTACAGAAAGAAACGGTTATAAATGGCCCCTCGCGAACGTTCATCCCGATCCCACAATCACTGGCTTATGACTGGACCTGTTTAAAGGGGCTGTGTCAAGGTTGATTTATCGTATTTTTGTAAAATGGCCCAGAAATAATTCGTATTTGGGTTTTACTGTTTTGGAATAGGAAGTAGACTTTGCAAAAGTGACCAAAGGGGCGAAATTGCTGACATACATAACAAGTCATTGAATACAGAAGACAATACTCAATAATTATAACCCAGTACAAAATCAAAATCCAATTCCATCCGAGCCATCCTACACTTTATCCCCAAACCGCTTGTTTAGTTTTGGTGTGTAAGACCTTTTTGTCAAATTAAACTGTTTATTTGATATCATTTGGCTATTTTTCATAGCAAATAGAAAATGTGAAATTTCGGTGATTTGCTTGACACTGACCCTTTAAGTAATCCATGTGAGAATGCACAAGTGTACTGGGACCCCAACCCTACCCCCACCCCTACACCTAACCTTCCCCTGACCCTAACTCAAATCCTAATTTTCATTGGTGAGGGTTAGGTAGACTCACGCATTCTCACATGGATTATATGCTGACTCGGCTTGATTTAGGCAGAACACTATTGAACAGTTTTATGCTCCTTACAATCATTCGTCGGTTTTTCTAATTAATTTCATTTTCGTTTTGAAACAGAAGATCCATGTCAACCCCCATGGTTGTGCCCGTGCTGAGAATTATAACAGGTGAAGTGTGATGTCTAACTATTTGAGAATAAAGTAGATATAATTTGCTCTCGGATTTGTAACTAACTGCTTCATCAGGATTGCCACGGATCAGGGCCTGAAAAGTCATGGGAAAAAATGTTTTCTCAAAGTCAGGGAAAAATCAGGGAATTTTGGATCAAGTTAGGGAAATTCTAAATTCCTCTTCAAAGTCAGGGAAAAGTCAAGAAATTGTATATTTTGTTTGCCAAATTGTGATTTAGAGAGTCAAATTTCGAAAAATATCATTGGGAGAAAGCCCCAGAAGTTTGCGTCGTAGTTAGGAGCTCGAAATTTATCCACGCAACCACATCATGTACGGTTTATATTACTCCAATAAATGAATACCGGTAAGTAAATAAATAATATATGAATAATCCTGAGTTAAGTATCAAGAGCTATCCAGCAATGAAAGATAGTTAGAAAATCAGAATTAGGAACCAAAAATTATTATTGAAAAATTGAAAATTGGGACTGCTGGCGTAATGACTCAGGTAACTCGTAAAACAGCCGTCCTACAAGTGACTCTTCTTGTCTCGGGATGTTCTTGTGTTTAAACTTGTCTTTCACTTATCCTCAGATTAAAGCGATTCAGGGATATTTTTGGTTTTCTGGCATCTCCCCATCGCCCTCCTCCACCCAAGTTGTGTGACGACGACTCAGAGGATACAGAAAACATGGACACCACATTGAATGGCTCTGTGTTCAGGTACGCCGTTGTGTCACAGGGTTAAGCTTGAAAGTCTCAATTCATTCTGCCAAGTGCAAAAAGGAGACAGTTGTCTCGATTAGTGCCCTCAAGTACAGGAAGTGCTATTTCCGAGAACCTGAAAATTTTCTGGGGGAGCATGCCCCCAGACTAAAACATTACGAAAAACACAGTCACTTGAATCTTTTAAAGGAATCCCAAAGTGAAAAACACTTTGCTGGCAAAATGAAAAAAATATGTTACACTGAATTACTCGGTGATGTTTTTGGGGTTCAAAACCATCACACAAACAAGAACGGAGCGAAAATGTTTCCTTATTTGCACTTTGACAATCATGGGCCCGCATCTTCGATTATGACGTCAGTGAGTTGCCGCTCCCAGTCCCTTCGCTATCTTGTTTGTTTTGGCCGTGGGAACGGCAACTCACTGACGTCATAATTTAAGATGGCGGGCCCATGACTGTCGAAGTGCAATAACAGGGAAAAGTGTTCGCTCCATTCTCGGTGGTGTGATGGTTTTGGACCCTAAAAACTTCACAGAGTAATTCAATGTAACAAGTTCTTTCATTTTGCCAACAAAGTGTTTTCACTTCAGGATTCCTTTAAGAAACAGATTGCAGAAATAAGTCTCCTTAGTGATCATTCTTTTGAAAGATCGATGTCTGTTCCAACAACTGCTTTTTCTGTTGATCACGTCTATTTCAATTTTTCTTTTCTCCCACAGGCGGCCCACGTGTATGGACCTCCCTATGGCTATGCGATACCGGTTGTTGAAACAGAACAACTTCAACAAGGGTACCGTTGCCGGATACAGGTTAGTGAATGATGTTTCTTGTGGAGTGGGGTAGAAGTCAAAGGTTCAAGTCAGTTGTAGACTGCGAGCCGTCCCTTTATTTTGCTATTTTTGTGCCACTCGTTTTTGGCTGGTTTACTTGTCTGAGGAAAAGGAAGAGACGGCTCGCAGTCTAAGTCAGTTGAAGTAAGAGTCTTTTTCTCCCACCTTTGTTGTCCAGTGACATGTTATTCTTGGTTTGCATGTGACGTCATGGCCGCCATGTTTGTGTCCCTTAACAATAAAGTTGTAATTACTTTTGTTCTGGACACAAACATGGCCGTCATGCCCTTTGTCATTTGAATCGCTGGGGATTGAGTGAAAACCAGCAATAGGTGAGTCTTTGCTGATGTAATGTTTATCAACAAACCTTTTCAAAATCCAAACACCTCTACATGCTGAGAGCTCAAACAAAGAAACCATTGTTTCAATCATCGAATCATCGACTACCATGTTCATGAATAATATGCCTGATGCGGTTTCAATATTCTGTCAGTGCTGACTTTATCGTGAAGGGGCTATGTCACGGCTATTTAAGGCATTCTTGCGATGTACGAAATTCTCTACAAATCAAAGGAAATCGCAAAACAACAGGTTACTGTGGTAGAAACACACAAAGAAATGGTGATAAGCCATAAAGGAACGTGGATATCTAAAATTTAATTTCGGTCCGGGCTAGACATTTTAAAACAAGTTTAACCCATTCGCTGTCAAAAGTGTGTTTCTTGTATTTAGACACTTATTGTTTTCACATAACTCGGCTAATATATAATCATTTTATCGTTTCTTGTTGTCCTGTTGAGCGTACAACTCGTATTTCATGACTGTAAAGGCGTCCTGCAAATAGCCGTGACATAGCCCCTTTAACTGTTGTCTCAATTTCGGTGTAGGATTTAGCACAGTATGGTATGAGCACAAGCTGCTCAGGCAATCAGCTGCTCTCTTACAGTGAAAACATGCATTGATTTTTTTGCAAGAAGAATTTAATGTACTAAAAGGGTTGCATACCATGCCCGAGCTATCATCTTAATAATGCATTTATTGTTCATTTGCCACTTGACACAGGTCTCCAATCCATGGCCGAGGGCTGTTCTGTTTGCGGAATATCGATGCTGGAGAGATGGTAATCGAGTATTCGGGCATGCTCATTCGCTCAGTTCTTACAGACAAAAGGGAGAAGTATTACGAGAGCAAGGTAATACAAGTCTGCTATATTTATGGAAATTACAGGGCCCGAAATAACCGCTAGCTACTAGCAATAATTTATTGTTTTGCTAGTAGGAAGTTTCTCACTATAGCAATATGGGAGCTTATATCCTTTTGCTCTGTATCAACCAGTGTAGACATTTTACAGTCTGCACAATCCACCCACAATCATGAATGTGCACAGCCAGAGCTTGTAAGAAACAATTACATTGGGGAAAGGAAGAGCGGGAAATACATTGAAGTGATTATCAGCTTACTGATCTGAGGTTCACACAGTAGAAAGACAGTGACTTACACTTCGAGATAATATGATACATATCACATATAATTATTGCCAGTACTGCCACGATTTGAGGTAAATTTGCCAGTAAGAATTTAGTCACCAGCAATTTTGTTATTAATTAACTTGATGGAAGTCAACAAACCGAATTCACTTTCAAGATGGCGACCTGACGAGGCTGAGTGCAGCGAAATATATAGTATAAGCCACCTTTTTGTTATTTACCAGTTAC
>JAOBYG010115098.1:0-11050 GCA_025403545.1 Epizoanthus stellaris
CAAGCACAGCGAATACTCTTCAGAAGTACCAGTGCACTTGAAAAGAAGAACCGCATTAGCTACCTAGAACTCGCAGTTATGATTTTGCCGTAGTAATCATGGCAACCATTGAGTTAACAAACAAGTGCATACAATCAAATTAACGCAAATGGTAAAATAGCATTCACACCAAGAATGAGAACAAAATCTCAAATAGTTTTGAAACATTTTGGGGCGGTGAACCCCTTGATGTTTAATGTTATGGAAAATGGTTTGCCTGTACAAGGGTTAGGCTAGAAGGCTGAAGGGGGAAAGGAGGCTCAGAATGACCCCTTGGCTGCAGTTTCCTTTATACTTTTCTCAAACAATTTTATTTTTGCACTCAACCTTTATAGCAATTGTCCTTTATTCAGAAATAAATTTTTCTAAAGCTATCTCAAAATTCAATTATTTTCAGTTCTTAAACATATCGTAAATTGAATGTGAAGCAAGAGATGATATTATTACAGTTCATAGGCCTGTATAGGAGATGCTATAGTCAGCGTCCATAGATCTGTATATAAAGATGAATATATCTTATAACGTTGAACAACCAGGTTTTGTTGTCACAGTTCACAAAGTTGCATAGAGACGCAAAACCGTCTCATACTAGAAAACAAGCAGATGCTGTTTCATAGCTCAGATACTTGTTTAGAGATGCGAAGTTGCCTTATATTGTAAAACAAAGATATGCTGGTGTCAAACATGTTGAGCCCGTGCCTATGCCTATGCCTGTGTCTGTGTCTGTCTGTCAAAATCGACTTCCCAAGAGCCTGTGGCACTGAATAATGGACATTTGGCCGGTATGAAGTAATTTATTGCCGTAGATGGGCTAAATTACTTGAGTTCGCTGATCGAGCCCGAAATCGGATCTTGTGCAAATTGTGAATCTTTCAGCAGTGACCAGCCAACCAGAGGAGACGTGCCATCATTTTTCTTTGCTGCAAGCCAAAGTGGACCCCAAGTAGCTTCAATTCGTACCAAGGACAAGTTACAGGTTATCTGAGACATAATGCAATCTCTTGCTGATCTCCCAAGAGAAAGGGCCTTGTATCTTCGTTCGTATCCATAAATGTTTTGCTATTTGATCTTTTCTTTGTAACAAAATACAAATTTAACTACTTCTGATCAGATATACAGGTGGTTAACCCTAACTGTTTCAACTTCGTGTTGCCGAAGCTTGAAATTGACCCAGGTACATTTCATCTCGTGCCTCTCATATCAGTCGTTGAAGATTGCCCCTACCCCAGCCCTTTATAGCCTCAATGTTAATAGGAATTATTTTATATCTAAAATATTTTACACGCGATTTCACAGCCATTCCACACGTGGGATGTGGAAGAAGATAAGAAGGTGCTATGATGATTTAACAACTTAAGAATTATGCTAGAGTCATTCTAAACGTACCAATAAATATTTTGAAATTGCTTTTAAATTGTGTGGGTTCAGATACAGATTAAAAGTGTATTTCTCAGTTTTCGAATATAGCTTTTTCAAATATTCCTAAATTATAAAATGAGGACCGGTGTTTTGTGAGTCAAATGAGTGATTGAGTTATGAGACATAAGACAACGAGTCAGTATTTATCTGAACAGCGGTTTTGTTGCAAATGAGCCTAGGGTCAGAGTTAAGGTTAGTGTTAGCTTTAGAGGGCTAGGGTTGGGGTTAGAGTTAGGGTTAGGAACCAAAAATTATACTGAAAACATCGAAAATGTGACAGAATGACTCGTGAATCATGCTTCATTGACTTATATGACTCATAAATACATTGGCCGTATAAAGACACTCTCGAGAACAATCCTGTCAAGTATTAGAGCTCATACAATCCACCTGTTGTTGCAGAACAACAGGTGAACATCTATAACATTTTGATAAGTTCAACAGCCAATGGTAATCACCTCATAACCTTTAGTATTATCTTATATGGAAAACGATTGTTTCGAAGAGCGGAAGAACACTTTAAATTCCGCTTAGTTCGAACTAAATCCCGTTTGGTTTATGCACATTAACCTTCTCTCTCAGAAGGGGAGTTGTATACTTTCAGATATTTCGTCCTAGCGCTTTCGCATTTTCGCCAATAATGCCAATCTTCTAATGTTTACCTGCCTTTAGGATAGATACGCATTGGTACGTGCCAAACATTGCGCAAAATTGCAGCAATAGGAAAAACTGCAGCGTGGGTGGCGGGAGTTGTTTCTTAGTTCATGGATTTTAGTCTCCAAATATGGCTTTACATACTGAGTCCCTCTAAAATATTTTTGACTTTCAGAAAATCGACATTAGTTATAGACTTTGATCAAATGACTAATACAAATACTTATTTTTGGGAAAATGCCCTCTGACCCCCGTGACACTTCTGTCAGATTCCGCGTATCTAAATAACATTTTATACCTATATTTCTACAAAGGTTTTGGGTTAGTTTGATTCACTACACGCCGTTGGTGGCGATTTACATTATTCCAAATGAGCCAAGGTCATAGCATACATTATTTAATTATGCACATGTATTTGTAATTAGAGTTAT
Source organism: Epizoanthus stellaris (assembly GCA_025403545.1). NCBI lineage: Eukaryota > Metazoa > Cnidaria > Anthozoa > Zoantharia > Epizoanthidae > Epizoanthus > Epizoanthus stellaris. Next base: position 2,544 of record JAOBYG010115098.1, read on the forward strand.
TGAATTATAGATGTTTATCTACCCACATGCAGCGCTGCATTGTAATTGACCTTAATTTGACGAAAGTAAAGGGGGAATCGATGAAAGCCCACCCCCTCCTGAGGACGAAGGAGAGAGGTTAAATAGAAAAGAAGTAATTTGGCTTGGTGTTTTATAACAAAATTATTCCAGTTACACGTGTTGGATATGAGATAATTATAGCCAACTCGCCGCTGCGCGTCACTTTGGCTCTCTCTCATCACATTATATATCCAACGCGCGTTCGTGAAATAATTATTAAACAACTCAGCTAAACATTTTTATGCCGATAAGGCACCGGCACATAACCAGGGTAGTCATACGATCTCTTGAATCTGAATTCTAAGTAAAGCTAACAACAATGAGTATACTTACAGTTTAACGAGATTACGAAGATTTTCGAAAGTCCCGCTTTGGATATCCTGAATCTTGTTCTGCGAGATATACCTAGGGGTGTTGTGATCAACCTGTTACTTTGACCTTATATGGACGTATCGTCTTTGACTGGAACGTAGTAAGCGATTAGGTTTTTGATAACCCTTAGTCTTACTTTGTTATCAATTCAACAAACACATTTCTTCACGTTATTTTATAATCGAGTGAAGCATTCATGCACATAATGATTATACACAGGTTAGCAGTTGTTTACTGCCGTATCCACTAGAACTTGGCTCTAATTCTTGGGTTACATTTGACATCATGAAAAAAGTAGATCGATAGCGTGTTGTATTCTGGTATGTTGTAATCGGTTATTCGGATCCCGATACCATAAACATGGGGTTCAATTGCCACTGTGTGTATGTGCGTGTGTATATGTGTGGGGGTGGGGTGGGGTTGAGGCGAGGGCTGTGAGCATGTAAATGCATTAATTGCCACTGTCACTGAGTTGCAAGCTAGAGTTAAGAATGTCGTCCTGCGTCTGCTTTTGTTTTAGGTAGTTGGGGGGTCGTTGGTGGGGTAGAGGTCCTTCTTGATAGTGGATGGGTTATTATTTGGGGCAGCGATATATGCTGTTGGGTGTCAGGGGATGAGGTATTGGTTAAGGGAAGTTGTTATGTGTGTTGGTGTGTAGAGTGGGTCTTGGTACTGATAAAACAAATTAGATTGGAAGTCGGGGGTATATAGTAGTAGATCTAGTTGGATTCTTGTGTTGTGGTGGCTAAAGGGTAGGATTGTTGTTAGGGGCTCTGGTGGAGGACGGGTTTTGGGGACAAATGTGATTGGGGGGGCTAGGTTTGGTGCAATTAAAGTTGTAGTGTGCGGTTGCACATTTTGGTCCACCCACATGTCACGAAAGTCGACAAATTTGTGCCAATAAAAATGTTTTGGCCTGACCATTCATTTAGCTTGAGTTTTACTAGGACTTGTAGCAAAAACAGATAGCCGGGCTGGATCGAAGATTCAGCTTTGCCAAAGACTTGTTGTTCTGGCCGCCATGTTCAATGATCAAAGTTGTTTGTTGCCCCACATCTCTGTTACGAAATACATTAACGCTCCAATATTTCGTCAAGTTTGTATTATTGAAGCCTCTACATTCTGAGAAACATTTTATTATCATTTGTTACCGACATTAACTTCCGTACCGTCAGTGCAACCCAATAATTATGGATATTTCGTTCAGTAAAGTTTTTGAAAGTAATGTATTTTCTAAAGGACATGGCGGCCAAAACTCCAAGGCTGTTGTTTTCATAATGTTTTGATTAACTGGTAATGGTATGTCAAAACTGTAAGCGTTTTCTTTCTGTTACCGTTGTATAACGAGTAACTATTTTTCCCTCAAATATCTTTTGACAACTGTCGTTTATTCAGAAAAATATTTTCTGAAGCCATTTCCAAGTTGTTTGTCCTGTTCAATTTTTCCTAATATATCGCAAAGATTATTTGTTTTCACTTTTGTCAAAAAAGTGCTAATTTTCTTCTTTCGAACAAGCTTGACTTTATCTTACTGCAATTCAACGTTGTACGCATCTATATTTGTTAGTATAACATATACAAATTATATGAACGATATGTTTTAAAAAAGTCCCCATTATACTGAAGGTGACATCACTGTTTTGTTTGCAGTAACCGCGGCAACCAATTAACAAGCATGTGGCTACACTTACATTAACAATAAAAGGTTGCACATCATTCACACTGAGTTACAGAGCAAACCCTTAACGGTTTTGAAAATCATGGGGACCACGTTATTCCGTCCTTGAGCGTTTATCTTATGTATAAGGCTCATGCATCCAAGGGTAAATATTTTAACACACAGCTGGTTCTACACACTGTGCCATATTCCATCATGTTAAATATTTATATCAATACACTCAGCAACGATAAGCAAATTAAACTCAAAGTTTAGTTTATTGCTGGTTAAATAAGACCCCGTCCACACTAATATGTTTTCGTTTGAAAACGCATACATTTTGATGCGTTTGCACCGACTGTCCACACTAAAACGATCGAAAAAGGAGGTCTCAAGGCGTGAAAACGGAGGTTTTCGAAAACGCTCTCCAAAGGGGAGGTTTGTCGTTTAGTGTGGACGGGCGAGAACGGAGATTTTCGAAAACGCTGACGTCGTGAACATAATTGTGCATTGCCCAGTGGGCAAGAATAGAAAGTGAAAACGTCGACAAGAGCCTGGGAACGAAAACGCATAAATGTCATCGTTTTCCAGATCCTAGTGTGGACGGTCGAAAACGCTCCGAAAACGCTAGTGTGGACACAAATCGTTTTATCCGTTTTCGATAAGATGAAATCGGAAAGTTTTCGAAAACGTATTAGTGTGGACGGGACCTAAATCATAATGTGGAAAAAGGCATTATCTCTGTGGGAAAATGCCCTCTGACCCCTGTGACACGTCTGTCAGATTCTGTACATAAACAATACTTGAAACAACAGTCTCAACCAAGAACTACAAAATGTATTCGAAATATCTTAAATTATTAGCTGAATACTGAAATGCTAGAGTCTATGGAACATCTTATTGTGAATCATACCACTATACCCTGGCACGTGCTCGTACATTTGGCGCACGCCCACAACTCCCCCTTTCTCGCTACTTGTCTTTGCAGGATACCAAAATCTAGTCACAAGAAAAGTCAAACAAATTGTACTGCCACGTGTTCCTCTCAAAACGTTTTCCAAGGAGCCGCCATCGCAAAGAATAAAAAAGTCTTCCACAAATTAATTCACACCTAATACCTTTTAAGTTATTTTAGATTAAGCCACCAGACGCAATAGCCATTCATATAAAGAAATTCTAGCACGTGACTGACCTGTGTCGCACTTCAACACTGTAAATGATTTTTTTACCAGCGGCTGAGCTGAGTCTGATTTGTCATTTATAAACACGCGGAGTGAAACTGGCCTTTGTCGTATTTACTAGTAAACTGAACCAATATCCTCGCCAGAGCTGTTTCTGCAGTGGTGCATATATCCAATTTCTAGTTTTCTTGCACAGTCATCATCACGATAAATTGGCGTAGTTGTGTCCTGTACTATTGTATCTCGCATTCATATTCCTCTCCTGTCTACACCGATTCATTTTCCACTGCGACTCCGTACTTCAAACGATCCACGAAACATTCAACAACACACGACGCAGGTAACGAGAACGATGATCTAAATCTAACTTAAGAGGGATTAAGTGTGAACTAAGATCAATATGAACTTTCCCCTCTCTTCATAGTTTCTTGTTCTTTTGTTCTTTTCTAAAAGTATTGTCGTTGCCATAAATTTCAATATAGGCCGTAAATACTACGCTATTAAGACAGAAGATATGTGTATTACAGAACATAAGGGAACAGAGTAGTTCCTACAGTTTAAAAATCAAAGCATCGAAGATGCTAGTATGCTCGCCGAGCGAGCTCTCTACGTTTGCGGTATTTTATTCTTATGTATTTTACTGAAAAAGTCACGACTTGGCTGAAGGTGACGTCATTTGTTTGGCTGTAGTAAGCATCCCAACCAATTAACAAGCACGTGACTATACTGATATTAATGATAAATAGCTAAACATCATTCAAACAAAGTCTCAAAGCAAACCCTTGAAAAGTTTTGAAAATCATGGGAGGTCCAAATACCCCCTCTCCTACTACGGAAACTCATATCGGTAATTTCCCCGATTTGGTAACCAAAATCACAATTTTACCCGATTTGGTAACCAAAATCACAATTTTACCCGATTTGGTAACCAAAATCGATATTTTCCTCGATTTGGTAACCAAAACGCAATTTCCCCGAATCGCAATTTCCCTGATTTGGTAACCAAAATCGGTAGTTGGCGCTTCCGGTTTTCTATGAACAGATCACGTGATGTTTATCAATGTCAATGGTTCAGTTCATTATGCCAAATTTAAATGGTATGTTTCAACGGAATTTGTTATATTTGGCCTTACTTGTACCGTATTTCCTCTATCTAGCCCCCCTTCTAATAATCCCCATAAAGTCTGGGGTTTCAAACATTTTATAAGCCCCCAGTCTCTATTAAGGCCCAACCTCGGCTCCTAAGGAGATATTTTTGTCATTAACAGGCAGATGTGTTTCAATGTGGAAAAGGCAATGTTGTGCAACAAGACTTATTAAGAATCGTGTTCAGTTAATTTAAGTCGATATATTGTCAAAGCAAGGGCTCAAAGTTCAGCATTTTTTTCCATTTTTAGGCGCACAGCTTTATTTCTTAGGTGCGCAGCTGAAATCTTAGGTGCATCACAAATTTCTAGATAACATCTTTTATTTCTTTGCTGCTGGTACATGTACGTGGAGAATCGATGTCACAGAGACATCTTGTACTTCTGGCTGTGCTGCAGTCCGTCTCGTAATATGTTTCTCGATAATGCAGATGGTTGGTTACAGAAAATTAGTTTTAGAAATTTTAAAAACAAGACACAAACAAGCAGTATGGGAAATGTGTCTCGTGGGAATCAATGAAAGTCACATTTGAACAATAACGAGATGCTCATTGTAGATTAAAATTTCATAATGATTCAATTTTCGTAACTTCAACTGTTCGTCGCAAGTGTCTGGATTCATCAGTCAAGTTAAACAACAAAAGTCAATTGCAACGCACAAACAAAATAATGACCTTTTGAACTCGTTATTGTGATGTTCTGAAAACAATCATTGTCTTAATTTTGACTTTCAATTTCATGGTTTATTGTTTTGTTTATTTTTCTGTCTGTGTAAAGAAACAAATAAATAGCAGCCCAATCTTAAGATCTAGCTGTTTAATGCACTTCCAACGTGCTCAGTAGCTTACTTAATTAGGCACACAATTACCCTCCGCCGATCCTATCCGGCGTCCGCGTCCGCCATGTTCTTCGCTCGCTCACGAGGAAACTTAGAGGAAACTAGCATCACATCGAGGCTTATCGAATCTGCACGTGATCTGTTCGCAGAAAACCGGAAGCGCGAATTACCGATTTCGGTTAACAAATCGGGGAAAATATCGATTTTGGTTACCAAAATGGTGAAACTGCGATTATTTTGGTTACCAAAATGGTGAAATTGCGATTTTGGTTACCAAATTACCGATATGGGCTTCCGTACCCATTACCCCGCCCTTATACGTTCTTGTTACTCAAAAAGGCTTATACATTTAAGAGTTAATCTTCGTGTAAAAATCCTTAAAAAATAACTCAGCTTTGACCTCGATCGTCAAGAGCCCCGTCAAGAGCTCCTCCACAAAAGAGCACAAGAAAACTTATCGGGTCAGTTCTCTCTGATATTTTATGATGTTCTAGAATTTCCTTGGATATTATGAAATGTTGCTTGTTTCGGGTTAAACAAAGAAAACATTATTGGATTGATCAGAAACATGTTTTAAGATTCTAAACAAGAGACATTTTAAAAGTTTCTGTTTTTGAAGAAAAATATTACATGGGCTGCTCACTACATTCTTCCTTTGGGCGCACGACATTTAGCTAACGTTTCTATTTGCTTCTTTGTATACTGTCCGTTTTGGCTTGCTTACAAGTGATGGAATTACTCACTCAAATGTACACCAAATAATCAACCAGTTTTGAAGCCGTTCATCTCGTTGCCTCGATGGCCCGAAATTCAAAGTACATGTATCAAGAAGAAGGTGTCAGTACTATTTCATAGTCTGTGCATGTGTTTCCTATATGCAAGTTGAATTGCTGCATTTTTACCACCAAGTATTTTGCCAAATATTTTAATTAATTCTATTTTAGGTGCAGATCTGTCTTGCTTCAAAGTCGCGTTTTCTTGAATAATAGTTAAACTAAACATGCGAAGAAAATCAAATACATGAAATGTATCAGTCCATCAAACAAAGCCAATTTATCAGTTTTCTTTTAGGTAATTCCATTTCAAAACAAGCAGAAGTCAGAATTCGTTAAATATTTGCCTAGTTGCTAACTTATACAACTCAAAGAAATGTGTGCACCTCGCAGCGACGATTTGCTACAGCTGAGTGAGCATTTGTAAACAACATCCATTAATTGCTCATTCTAATTATTAAAAACGAACATGCCCGACGCATTTAAGTTATGTATTTGCAGGTAGATCAACCTTAACTTGAAAGCCGATTAAAACATACACGAGTTACATGCTCAGAACCACAAAACCCTACTTATTATTATGCGTCAAAAGCTTAAAAAAGGTAAATTAATGTCATTTATATAAAATATCTTATCTTTTCAGATGAAAAAATTCCTCAAAATTTCAGACTAGTTTATCAACGTTGTTCTGATCAAATATCTGCAAAGAAAAAGGGCGTCCTCAGATTCCTTTCGAATATATCAGCTTCAAAACGACTTTTTACGAGAAGAGACTGGGCAATTTTATGAAAGTAGTCTAAAATCGCACAGACAAATTTATCTCCTTTGCCAACATTAGATAAGGGTTACACTTTGTAACTGATGTAGTTGTGGACCATAATAATGATACAATTTTAGATTTTGCTAACACGCGCAGTAGAGTTGTACAGTGCAAAATTAAAACAAGGGAATTGTCTTAATCATGATATTGTGAGTAGTGACCGTTTGTTATGGGGATGGGCAGTAAAGTTAAACGGCTTAATGTTACGTTTCGTTATCACATCTGTGTGTGAGGACTTGAGAGAAAGAGCAAAATTCATATCTATCTACAATAACTCAAGAACATCATTGATTTCTCCTCTCCAAATGAACATGACTTACAACGTCTCCAAGTTTACAAGGCCGTCAAACATCACTCGCGTCAGGCTCTCCAACTTGTTTCCGTATAAGTTACTAAAATAAAGCAAATATAACGCATTGATGAGTGAGAACATTAACATAGAAACATTATTTAACTGTCCATTTCAGTGCTTCTATCTCCTCTGCCATTTCTAAGATCTCCGTGCATCTGTAGTTGGTAATTATTTTTTTGGGCTGCATACAGATATTGACTAAGACAAACGTTTGCCAGATTAGATTTTTTCTTTCAAATGTAGTGCTGTTTTGTATGTGTATAAAATAAGCACTGTTTCACGCGATCATCTTATGAAACAATGAAATTACTGATGCCCAAAAGGAAATGGTTATCTCAACTGATAAGTGATTGGAAGGTAAAAATGTCAGTAATTTTTATACATATTTTTATAACGTTTATATCTGTTCTGTACCATTCGTTTTTCATTCTTTTTCAATGTTTTCCGACCGTGATGCAAATTCAGTCTCCGCGACAGGCAACGCAGCAGTGAAAACAGAGAATAAGTGGGAATGATAGATAATGATAGGTAATCAGAGCAAATCATACTGACAGAGACTGTCTAACCATAATGTTGATTTAGCCTGCCCGCAGACAACTCAGATCGTGTTGCTTGTAGCAGTGATGAGAGCGGCGGAAATAGAGAATGAGTGGGAATGATGGATAATGAAGGGTAATGAGTGGGAATGATGGACAATGATGATGATGATTTAGCCTGCCCGCAGACAACTCAGATCGTGTTGCTTGCAGAAGTGATGAGAGCGGCGGAAATAGAGAATGAGTGGGAATGATGGATAATAATGGGTAATGAGCGGGAATGATGGACAACGATAGCTAATGAGTGGGAATGATGGAGAATGATAGCTAATGAGCGCAAATCATACTGACAGAGACTGTCTGACCATGATGAAGAATTAGCCTGTCCCGCTGGCAATTCAGATCATGTTCCTTTTAACAGTGATGAGAGAGGTGATAAGGCTGTGGTGTCACTGTCATTGTTTTGTTGTTACGTCTTTTCCTGTTTATGTGTATTTTGTTATTGCTGTACTTTGGCGAAGCTCGATAAAATCAAATCAAATCAACTAATTTAATCAAATCAAATCAAATAAGACTGTTCACAAGAAACGATACGGCAGGGGAAAGACATTTGCCCTTAACTTTAGTCCGCCGATCCGGGGCTCGTCAAGGCCTTCAGGCCCGCAATCTTACGGCTTCACCTCTTGAATTATTTTGGAAACTATAAAGGTTGATCGATTAATCCATTACATGTTCAAATGCTTAGACCACCTACAACTGGTGTTAACCACCTT
>JAOBYG010115209.1:0-11050 GCA_025403545.1 Epizoanthus stellaris
CTTTATTATGATACATAAAATGAGTTGCCATGTTGATTTTTATTCTGATGAAAATGATTACTACCAAACTCCATCTCTTTGCTACAGTTTATGTTCTTGTCATTTCGGATTTTCTTAAACCTTGTTAAGTAGGTTATTTTTCAGAAAATCTCAAAGCTTTGTGTCGAGTGCGATGTGAAATATGCAAATAAAGAGCGATTGTTTACTTTGCTAAACGTTTATAATAATTATCGGTGTACATATTCTAGTCACAATCTGGTTTCTTGCCTAAGGTATCATTTCAACCCAACTACAATCGACCGAAACGAAAAAAAACCCAAAAACTTATAACTGCCGTGACTGGGACTTCACTTGCAAATTTCTACATTTCTAACTACTCTAAACCGTAAGCAGTGAAAGGAAATGACGTCTGTTAATTAGAGTTAGTATTGCAACATCTCACCAATCAGCAGCCCGTTTGTTGTGAAAGTTGACTGCGATCAATTAAACTTTCCCTGCAAAGTGTGGCTGACTCACCCGGACGAACCCTAGTTTTTAGCCCTTGGGGTCGCGAAGGGACACTATTTATCTCATGTTCCACAATCGACCAAATTCTAGCAAGAATCGAATAGTGTCAGACAACGTTAGAACGTCTGTTTTGTTGACATGTGGCTTTCGTTAGCAATGGAAATCCTTCCTGATTGATTTGCCAACTCGTAGGTGATTGTGATAATTATGAATAGAAATATTTTGACAGCTGACTGCATGAAAATAGTAGAAGACAAGATCGGAATATAAATATATAGAATGGCAAGAGCATCTACAACAAAAAAATAGTTCTTTGAGTGAAGAACGCAATAATATTATTGCACTGAATGTTTTGAGTTGACTAAACGTCTTGTAAATATTTGTAAAAAATGCTTGATGCGACCATTAGCTTCGGCACATAACTTATGTTAATTTATGCAAACTTGGCTGAACGTTTTAAAAATAAGAAACAAGACACTCGAAAATATTAGTAAAGAACTGTGCACCTAAGCTGATGTTTATGTTAAATGGCTTTTCGATCACATCTTGAAAACAAATCACAGACTTTAGAAAACGTATTCATAGTTCACGTTGTAACTAGCCACTAAACCAGTATTAAATAACCGTTATCAATTACAAGAAAACGAGGTATAAAGTATTCAATTTGGGCTGGAACGTAGAATATACGTGTTTGCTTTATTGAGATATATTTCATTTCATATGGAATCACTTACAATACTAATGTATTCATAAATGCAATACTAATGCGTTTATCAGTGTGTTTCATACGAATATTTACTAAACTAACACAAACTCGCAATTATTGCTCATCCATGTGCACTGTTCTGACAGTGGAATACAGTACTGCATTGCAAGTAAATGCCAGTGGCTTCAGCCTTCAACGCATGAAATGAACAGTTGTGTCCTATCTGTGATATTGTCTTGCTCAAACACATATAAATCAGAAACAGAGTTTTATTTTGCTTCTGGTGCTGTCAATTGCCATCATGTATTCCTTTCCTGCATCGAAGATCGTCAGGGTAATTTTCATTTTTCAACGCGTCCAGTCTAGACGGCTTCCTTTATTAGGACAGTCAGTAATCCCCACGCATAACATTCTATGTAGTCTCGATACCAATGTTTGTAATGTTGCTTTACACATAACGTCTGGTCGTGTGTTCGTGTTAGTTCATCGCCGACAGCGGCCAGTTTCAGTGCAAGTTTCTTCAGTGCCGCTAGTGACGAGATGACGTCATCATGGCTAATACTCCGGGAAGTCATGCGTTGGCTAATGCTGTTGTATACAACCATTTCGGGTGGATTGATGTTATCAAATCTCGGGAAACTGTTGTTAGATCGATTACGTCTGGCTACGGAAGAAACATATTGGTGTTTAGCAATAATAATATCTACATCGATGATGTAAGTAGTCATACATGATTTGGAATTGATGATGAAACTATTCTAAGTTTGATAAAACATTATTACGAATAAAAGCGATATAATTCTGTTTCGAACGATATAATCATCATCATAGAGGTAAAGCGATAAGTGAAAGAAAAAAATGAAGAAAGAAAACTGCCTGAGGTGGACTGAATTTTGACTGAATCTCTCCGTTGAAATTACTTTTTTCTGGTTTAGTGGTGTCTCTATCGTTGTCAACACTACTCACATTAGAATGAGGAAGCCCAAACTTGATACTCAGTTTGCTAAAGGTAAATATATTTGATTGAATACTTTGCTGCAGTTACCTTTTCTTATTATTTTCCGAGTGATTCAAAAACCTTTGCACGTAAATCGCAATCCGATGTTGTCATGGACAGGAGGTAGATCAGTAGATTTTCCAGTTCATCCAACCTTTCCAGTAAAACCTTCCTTCAGTGGTCTTCAGGAGCTTCTGAAAGTTGTTCCACTCAGAGTCGTTATATAGTCTCAACAACAATGCGTTGCATTATGTGAACTGCGTTTTAAGAACGATCACGAACGTTGTCGTAACGAGCGAGGATGTACGTGTTATTTCTCATTTATCATGACATTGACCTTGTTTTCAACTGACACAATTGCATGGTGTATAGCGCTTATTCTCTTCCACAACAGAGCTCCTATACGAATACTACAAGAGTAACCAGAAAGATCAACATACTACGCACTAGCAAAATATTATTCTCCAATAAAATGTGCTCATGCGCTTATTTAGACAATATCTAAGGCCAAAAGAAAGATTGCGAGTTCCCGTGTCTGAGTGTGTGTGCGCGTGTCCTTGCACGTGTCTATGCGTACATGCACGCGTGCGCGTGTGGCTTGTGTGTTTATGCGTGTACAAGAACTTTGCCAAAATACTGAAATTGTGTGTTTGACATGTTATTCTTAAATTGATCTTAGGCAGTCTCTACTAGCTTCAAGATATCTGCCAGCTATTTATCAAGTGAAGGAAGTCGAGCTGTACTTAAAGGTGTACTTATCATACACAGAAGTCGGATTATGAAGGTTCCGACTTGAATAATGTGTGTACGGTGTTCGTGTGCTAACTAGCTGGCACTCACGTGTGATAGTGTGTGATACTGCGACTGTTTTCTGTGCGTGTATGCATACCCGTAGTCCGTACGTCTGTGCATTTTCTCTTCGTTTCACTCGTTATTTCCAGCTCAGCCAGTTTCGTACACATTTTTGTCGATATATGTAGAGATGTATATAAGTAAAAGGTCTGTACAAATTTCAATATTTTGATCCACAAGAACGATTATTTCCAGCCTTTTGATTTTTAAGATATTTGTGTGTATTTATGTGTCTTGATAGAATATGTTATGTAAATAAGGAACATCGCCGCTTGTGTGTATGCGTGTTTGTTTGTCCGTGTGTTGCTTTTCGATTACGTCAGTTTCGTTCATGTTTTATCGATGCATACAAAATATATGAAGGTAGGGTGTGCAATATTTGGCGATGTATACTATACAAGTGCGGTTATTTCTCGTTTTCTATGTTACGTGCCTATGTGTAATCACAAGATCATGAAAGGAACGTCTTGTTGAGATATCGCAGCTCTGTCGTGTGCTATGTTACATGTAAATCGGTAAGTTGAATGCACGGAATTAAATAAATGTCGTCATAAAAATCTACAATGTTGTTTCTCCATTTTAATGTAGGTCGAGAACTGGAATATTTACGATTTTTACAAATTATACTGCGCCGAATTCTTTTGTCGCTTATCGTCAATCCTTGCTGTGATTGTGCTTTATTTCTTGGCGAAGAATCTATATATAATGGCAAAATCATTGTCGGATTTCCCAAGATAACTATTGCATGTTTTTTGTTTTTGGGTTAGCACAGACGTGTATAGTCAGCCATTTCTTCGTGTAAACGATTATTTGACAAAATTTCATGAGATTGGGAGAATGTTATTTTTTCTCAATTGAAAATTCGGTCATCTTATCAAGCCATTTACCTGATACCGTGCACAACCGTTCGACCAATCATAACATTTTGACGACATTGGTGGTAGAACGTATTAGTCCCAAATCTTCAGTAATATTGAAATATGTTTGAATTAGTTATTCACGGAAAACAAATGGAGTTTACACTCGACAGGCATTCTATTACTAGGACGCATTTACTATGAGGAAACATTGTATAATTTGGTTTTAGATAATGTTTTTTATTCAGATTTTACAATCACTGTTTATATTGTGATTCTAACAAGTAAGACAATTTGATTTATGTCCTAGATAAACGTGGTAACTTCATTGCCAATGTTTTGTTTCTAACATTTTTTAATTCTTGGCGGACTTTATAACACAGCAACAAGTTGAATGTCACAATTTACCAAACCGACCAATTTATTTTTTAGATAATCCTTAGAAAAGAAAACATCTTTATGATTAATATATTCGTTATATATATTGAGTGTATTTATTGTTGTTCTGGTTGAAATGATTGATATCTTGTGTTGTTTAATTTTTATTTTATATTGTTAAAACAATCTTCAGAACTTCACTGCAACTCTCTACTTTCGAACTAGCGACTGTAGGAACTTAATATAGACACAATGATCCAAAAAGTAATCTGTTAAGTGAAGTTCTATATCCCTCATAAATCCTTTGTGAAAAGTAGCTACAAATCAATTAATCCTTCTCTTCAAATACCGCTGATTTATCCCGACAACATTTTGTGGATTTCCAAAGAACGTAGAGCATTCTATTTATTGTTTTCCGTCACTAAAATCTCACTATCTTGAAAAAACATCATTCAAATATCTAAATAATTCATAAATTCGTATGCGTGAATTGGTTCAAGAATGCTTTACTCTATTTTTCCTGAGTATCAAAGGCCGAATCGGCCTACTTTAAAGAATTGATGTAATTCTGGAAAATAACAGATCAGCTATAGATTAATTTAAGAAACGCGATCTGAAATAGACTGTGCTGCTTTTAAAATACATTTTCGTATAGAATGAAAACGGTAGCGTTGGAATAAAATAATTTATACCAACATTTACAGCACATATTGATATATGTTCTTCGCATTGATATATGGCGTATGCGGCATACAATATGCGGTGTGCTGCAAGTAAAGAAGTATGCTACTGGTAATAATCAAGGTCAAACTTTCATGCACTCTCATTCGTTAAAACAGGCGATGTCAGGCGATGACGCTCTTCCGAAGTTGGAATCTATACTCCAAAACAAAATAGAAATACAGCAAGAGACAGAAAAGTGATATTTTCCCCAGTGTTTAAATATTCAGAACTACATTCCCGTTTTGTGGAGTCAACTACACAATAGATCAAAAGTCACGTGACGAATTCAGCGCCAAGTAACACAAATCAAAGAAACCAACTAAATATGCCATAAATGTTTTTGACAATAACATAAGTAAACAAGAAGTAACCGGTTTGGTAATAAAATACATAAATCCCTTGCTTGCTTTCTAGTGTATCGGTAATGTACTGTTCCCTTTTCTGACCGTCTGGCAGAATGTCATCGCATAGACCAGTCGCCAAAAGGCGTACATTCACCAATAATCATAATGTATTCAGTGCGATAATTGAACATGAGGAGCTTTACCCTAGGACAGCAAAAAAGTTGGGTTTCAAGCTTTGAAGGCGTGAAATTCAGTGTATTCAGGATAATTAAACGTGTTACCGATCACAGGAAACTCGCTTGTCATGGAAGTGTTAAAATTTCATTAAATATCCAATTTATTATTTGAACGAGTTTTGAATTTTAATGTTGTTTAGTATAGAGACAAGAAAACACTTTCACTAATATTTAAGTCACCTAAAAAAGAACAATAAATAAAATACATTCCTCCACAGATTTACGGGCATGTCACCTTGTAACTTCTACTGCTTTCGGGTGCGACACCTGTGAAAGCACCAAGGAGGTACTAGTATTTTATTCAGAAGTTGTGAAAGGTTTGAATCGACTAGAAAATCACTTAGAAACAAATTAGACAATATTGGGCTCCTAATGAAACACGGTACTACGTATTCTATATGTGTGTAGCAAATCCCAAGATAATGAACGTGTTCCTGAGTTCGATCGGAGCTTGAGAATCTGACCCAAAAGTCGACGGAGTTTTGCTTGAATAATTTTCTGGAATCCATCTTCTCATTCTAATGTAAACAGATTCTTAATTTTGCAGCATATCTGTTTACGTATTCTGACACTTCAATAGATCTCCTGTAGATAATTTTTTAGCAGGCCTAAGCTCCTCATGGCAACGACTGTAGTTTGAGACATCTATTTGGCCGTGTAGTTAGCGTTCAGCAAACTAGTATTTCCAAGTTGCAAAATTAAGAACAATATTTATGAACATTGAGAGCGATATTTATCTTTTCCCCCTATTCTTCGGCTCGTCTGTTTATTGATCTGGTTATATTTTGTTGAGTAGTATGGCTAATAAACAAAAAGGTTGCAGACATAAATAGATATCGAATATATGCTGCATTTGCTAGCATGGAATGGAATTCTGGAAAAACCTGTTAGAGTTGCCATAGAAATAGTAGCATAATATCATCTCACAAATGGAGGAAAGGTGTAAAAGAGAGAGTTACTAAACCAAACCATGTTTTGACAAGGTTCGGGTCTGAAAGGTGTCGCATGATTTGAACTAATTTCAATTGTTCAGAACTGCCTTTGATAATGATAATTAGTAAGTTGGACGCCGCAACACCGCGCGCGTGTAGAAATGAAGTGTTAATGCCTGGTTTATTTTGAAAGAATTCAAACCAAAATCCCTCGTTAATTGCAAATTGATTTATTTAAAATGTTAGTTTCAGATAATGTTTCAAAAAGAGAAAGCGAATTTTGCAATGAAGAAGCAAATACTTTCTTACACGAAGTTTTAATTAACAAATAGATTCCAATTTCCGTGCGTCTGTTCAGTAATAGATGTTCAAATGACGTGTTTTGGCGTCATTTGAATATCTATTACTGAACAGGCGCACGGAAAATGGAATCTATTTGTTTTATACAATAATCAAAGCAATTTTGTTCTCAAAAACTGAAAAAGGTTAAATAAATAGACCAGTTCGGGATTTAGATTAAGCGCGCACGTAAGCAAAGTGATACCCTGCCAGCAGATAATTTTGTTGCTTTGAAAAATCGTCTCACATAATGTTCTCGAGGATACCGAGTATTTTTCGTCTGCACCACATCAAAAGAACGCTGATCGGGCACTTTCAAAATAAAGCTTGACCACGTGAGTGTGTTAACTCATCGCCAATCTCAGCCAGATGTTGTGCTATCAGGTTAAGTGACTCCACCGAGGAAATGACGTTTTTGGAAGTATTTACTCTGCAATGCTCTGTAAAGCACTGGTTTCTCTGAGAATCAGGAATAGTTGTGATTTTGGCGGTGCCATGGCAACTGGATGGTGTGTTTCTACCATGTGAACGGAATTTACGATCTTGTCGAATTCTGGGTAAGCAAGAAATAAAAGCCCATAATTATTTTCGCGCGCACAGGACCTGAGCCACTCGATCTAGAACATTTGAAGGGAATTTTCTTATGTTCGAGTTCGATCGCTTTCATTTGGTAAGGATTTTCAGTTTTGTATACTGTCGATGACGTAAGTAATAACTTGTGAATGTATTAGAAGTTTATTTTAATAATTAACGGATATCGGAAGACACAACTCTTTGATGGTCTCGGATGTATTCTTTCATATTTTGGGATGCGAACGGAGACTACGCGTGTGGCATATCAAATGACAGATTACGATTCCAAACTTTATGATTTCCAACACCCCTGTACTATACATATTATGTTGTATTAAATAAATATATTCAATGAGATTAATGTCTGTCGTGTGTTCCTTCGCGGCGTTTTTTGTTATCACACTGCAATTCGTTTTATTTCCATTTGTTATGTTTTAAAAACACGATTGAAGCGAATGGAGGATTTGACTTTTAGTTGTATTAAACTGGACTACCAGTTTGCAAATATAAAAGATCATTGCATCTTTTAGCTGAGGTTGTGAATGTTCACTGTATTTATCTGATCAAAACCGGTTCATTTCAGTACAAGTTAAATGTCCGGTTCGAAGTACTCGGCAGTAAAATCACCGTGCAAACTATTAAACATGTCAACAAATCTTGTGCACGGCTAGTTCTGTGATTCATTAAATTTGGTTGAAATCAAACCAAAAGCTACTGAGAGAGAAAAGTCACTGAAAACGAAAATATCAGATAATACGTTACGGAATTATGTCGAACACATTCATAATTGATCGAGTAAAAGCATAACCATCGTGGTCAGCCGCTTGGCGCTGAACAAATATTACCACGCTTGACAAACAAATTTTAAATATGCATTCCTGTTCAAACCTGAGCGACTAGGACAAATTAGAAGATATATATTGTGTAGTTTATGTTTCCCTTTCAATAAACAACTCCTAAATTGTAGATTTCTGCTCCAAATGCTACAGGCCTTCCTCATTTCCATGTCAGTTTTGAGATAATTTTGTAGCTTTTATGTAGTGCATTGATCATTCCTTGACCTGATGTGAAGATTAGTAAAAATTTGATAATGGCTTGTAATAAAATATTAAATTAACAAGCTGCTTGAGGGGTTTGTATTAGTTGTTCTGTAAGCCACAGAGATTAAAGAAAAACCAAGTTGGAGGTTTCTTTCCACATTTTATGAACATATTAATTAATTCTATATTACATTTCATGCATAAATACATGCATAAGGGAAGTGTAACACACTGCAGTTCCAAACTGAAGATAAAAGTTCCAGCTCGAAAATGATGGGATTTATTAAACATTATAGTGTACATGATAAGAAGAGCACATGATCCACGAAGTAATGCGCGAGTACAATTGGCACAATTCGCAATCGTCAAACTATAAACGAAAACGTTGTTCAGTGGTAGCAATAACTGTTGCTGTGGGACTCTGATGGATTGAGTATGAGAACAACAGCATGAAATGCCAGGCAGCATTGGCTTGCATCGTGTTCAAACCGTGTAGCACATGGCGTGTCACGCGTCGCGTCGTAAGGTCTGAATCCGATCGCCTTTTGAACAATCCTCTCTTGTGGAGAAGTTCCAGTGCCAGCTTATAACAGAAACGAACATAACGATTTCTTCCAGGCCAATTTATCTGACTTTTGATGCCCTGTACGAACTTGAATATTCAAAACACCGACCAACAGGACAAAATTAAAGATGGCGGACATGATTGTTTTGGGGATTGATGAGGTTTGCAATGGTTTATGGGCTTTTATTTTCTGAAAGAGCTCTTCGGGAGCTGATTTGCTAAAAAAAAAAGTCCGTTCACATGGTATGTTCCTGGAAGAAACTGTATTTAAGCATGGCATAAATTTGTTATTGATACAGTGAAACATAATTACCTTTATGGTTAAGGTTTCATAAAGTTTTGGGATGACGTTGAAATTACGTTTGCTGAGACAGACAATAACTAATGTAATAGACCATCCATCATCGCTGTTGGAACAGAAACCAACTTTTCATCCTTAAAGAAACTTATATTAAATGACACTGATAAACAGTGATTATTAAATACATTCCAATGGTTGTTGAATGTCAAACAATTTGATTGGTTCAATATAGTCACTGGTTATCAGGTGATATTCATGAGTTCGACCTAATATGGAAAAACAGCTGTTTGAAAACTTTCAAATCCTCCTGTTTACACTTCCGCTTGGTTTATACTGAATTCCATTCGGTTTATACAAATCTGAAAAGAAAAAGTATGTTTTGACTTGGTATTTAATAAAGCAATTATTCCACTCACACTTGTTGGATATGAGATGATTATAGCCAACTCCGCGCTGTGCGCCTCTTTTATCTATCTATCACCTCATACCCAACGCTTGTTCGTGGAATAATTGTCAATCGGGTGGGAACAGCTTTTGTTCTCTCATTTCTGATCACGTTCCATCACTGCATAGTGTCGGCTGACACCTGAGACAGAAATTGATTTCAATCTAACTCGAGGTTACTCCCCTTGACATATCATTACCATCAAGGGTTTGATCACTCCGTTTATGGAATTGAGGAGAAGCCAAGCCTCCGTTTATCTGTTGGCATTTCAGATTCCAGATTCTATATTTGAAGTTGTAGGACCGAGCCTGCTTAAATCAATTTCACAGCTAATTTCAACAGTCCATGTATCGAATTCAAAGAAGATTTCTCGTAGTTGGTTTTTCATAAATCGAATCCTACCTCGCTCCAGTTTACAGGGAAGTGCGGATCCATCAATTAAATATTAACATTAATTGTTTAATGCTCAGAGGGAACTGGAACGAGTTGTTAATTTACGGGATACCATGCAGAAACATTGGCAACGAAGGATTGATTTGAAATATCTGCAGTATCTGAAGTATCTGTTGAGAACTTTAGTTTAACTTGGTAAAAATAATTGATTTACAAAACACTGTTAATTATTTGCCTTGAGATTTGAGTTGGTTTATCGGTATCCTCCCTGATTAGGAGTTCATGTCTTTACTGTAAACATGTATTTTGCGACGTACAATGAGCTATGTAAACGAGACCGTTCAGTGATTTTTGTGTAAACGTCTCGTTTTGAGAGAACGCCTCATGTGAATGGTTAAGGTAATTACAGTGTTTAGGGACATAATTGAGAGGTTATCTTCAAACTCTTTTATTTGATGCGTTTCTGAATCATCGGCCTCTTTAACTTAAAGGGGATTTGCAGATTTGAAACTTTTTCAGGAGTCTTCTAATAATTCGGAATGTTTTGTAAATGTTTGAAAGGTGTTCGGGAATGCTTTGGAAAGGTTAGGAAGGTGTCTGGAGAACGTTCTGAAAGTATTCGGCAGTGTTCAGAAAGTGTTTGGTATTAACAAACTTTCACGGTGAAATTATGGAGTAATTTGTCTCAAAATTAACAATTATTCCACGAACACGCGTTGAATATGAGATGATAGATAGCCAAAGATCAAAGAGGCACGCAGTGCCGAGTTGGCAATAATCGTCTCATAATAATAATAATAGAGTATTTAGAGTGCCTTTTTCTACAGTTATTCAAAGACACTGTTTAAAATACAAAATATAT
>JAOBYG010115320.1:0-11049 GCA_025403545.1 Epizoanthus stellaris
CGATGAAGAGTTATTCTAACATTACTTAATATCAACTGTTAGTAAACTGCCATGATATTTGAGAATATCCGTCCTTATATTTGATAGTGTAAAAAAACGGAAAACAGGGGCGAGCCACCTTAAGAAGCCAAAGATGATCAGTTTGTTAATTGGTATTCTATTTTTTACCAAACAAGTGCATACAGGTGAAGCCTTTACTGTTAATACGGACGCTTTATGTGGTCATTATCACCATGGTGTCCGCATTAATGGAGTTCGACTGCAGTATACATACATATAAGGCACAATATGATCATATTCTGTGAAGGTTGGATTTGCACTATCAAAGAAAGTAAACCAAAACATGATAAGGGTCGATAAGCCATCTGTAACACCAACCAGAAGATGAACTATGAATAAATCAATAAATAACGTAAGGTAAACCTGATCGAGTCCTGCCCGAGGTGGTCATAGTAACTGTTGACATGGTGGGAGGGGCTGTACTTGCAGGTGGGGTAGAGTCTGGCTCATCACTGTCCTCCGCAGAGTCAGTCATCTCATACAAAGATGGATCATCATCGCCATCAGAACCACTCCTGTCACGACCATGACTGAAACGATGAGAACAATAAACAATTACAGTATCCCCTTGACATGGTGCTAAATCTGGGGGTAAATATATTCAAAATGTCATTACAGTTCAAAACCATAAAGTTATAACGTTGGGGCCCATACATTTCGTTAAATTCTAGGACCTGAGGAGATGTTACTTCTGCCCAATAATACAGTTTTTCCCGGTGCTCTCAAGCGACGGTTGTGTTTAGTAATGCTATTGTGTCCTGCAGGCCATCGTTTTTACTACTGCACAAGTCAGGAAATTGTAATTCACACGTAGCATGCTCTTTGGATAATTGGTGACCCATTGGTATGTGATATCCTTCACCTTTGGTTCATGTGTTCACGTGTTTCCTGCATGCTCTTGAGATCAGGTCATGCCCTTGGCTAGGTGTTTACACATTCTATTTGTCAAATTTAGAAGTTTGTTTACCCTTGGAGCGCTTCCATCATTGTCTACATCACAGTCAATGTCACAGCATGGAAATTGACATCGACACACACACACCAATTTATTTCAAATTATAATTTACCGTAGCACTGTAGGCCTTTCTTGCAAAAGCCAAACTGGTCTCTAGTTTACTGAGTTACCGTATGATAGGGTTTCTCCAAAATTGTATTGATAACATAGTTGTTTCAAGAAACATTTAATTTATTGTATTATACAGTCATCAACCATTTGTTTATAGGATTAAACAACACACTTACTTGCTGCTACAGTCAGATGCATTCCGTCTTCCAAGATGTGATTCTCGACTGCTGCCAAACTGAAAGAAAAAGGTGGATGGGTTGGTAGAAATTAGAAACTGACACAAAATTCTGTAGTGTGCATTTCGAGTGAGAAAGCAGTTTAGGATGGGCACTGAAGGAGGAGAAACGGGCCGAAAGTGAAATAAGAGAGAGAACGGGGCAGACAGACTGAAACAGAGACACAAACAAAAAAAACAGAGACAGACATACAAAAACACATCCTCGGAGACCCAGGGGTAGTCCCTTGGGACGCGAAAAAATTCGGAGCAGGCAGAAATAAAGGGCACGAGAGAAAAGGTAAGAAGCGAAAGAGAGCCACTGGGGACATTGTCTTACAGAAGTAGTTCCAATGATCTGGAATCCCTTGTCCAACGGATTGCCCCTGGGTTTCCGAGGATGACAAAAACAGAGACAGACAAACAAACAGACACAGAGACAGACAATCAGTGACAGAGATACGTACACACAAAGAAAGACAGAGAGGGGAGACAATACAGACATACTTCAGAGCATTTGTACTCTATTTATCGCTCTCTCCGCTTATCTTTATTAAGGCCCTCAAAAGTATTCCAGTACCGAGATAGTACATAAACAGCGGGCTAATCAGTGAATGTTGCAATGTTATCTGTTCCATTTTTGTGCACTGAAATGTTCAACTGTTTAGGATGGATTGATCTGAAATGACATTCACCATTCTACACTTGGTCAGCATGCTGGCTGCTCTGTCAAGTAAAACCGAAAGGACTCTACAGTAGGTTTAAACTAGTAACTGTGTTACCCATAGAACTGTGGGATATGTGGAAGCTTGGGGTTAATGTGTCGGACTTAAGACCTAACCATTACCCGCAGACAAGTGCAGAAAATAAAGGATCACACAACTCCGAAATTTTTTTTTGTCCAACTCAATATGTAAGTTTGGAACAAGGAGAACAAATATAAGTGTTTATATTTCGATTCTATTTCAGAACTGTTCTCAAAACTGACGGTGTGATTTGCAACTGCGCTTATATACAAGCTGTAACAAAGGAGCAAAAATATACAATGACAAGTTCATTAATGACATACAAGTGAGAGATGTAAGTGTGAAGGAAAATCAGCTAAATAATACAAGTTCTTTGACCGCTTTGATTCCTGAGTTCAAGCTAGGTTTACACTTCTTAATGTACAAAGACCTAAAGATCAAGACCTACATGCGTAGTTTATCACAAGGCCTAAAGACCTAGATTAAGACCTAAAGATCAAGGGTTTGAACCTGGCTACAGTCACTTCGTAATATCCTTGGGTAAGACATTCACCGCACATCACAGTGCTTCTCTCCAACCAGGTGTAGAAATGGATATCTGGCCAATTGTTGGGGGGGGGGGGAACCTGACAAAATATTGGGGGGTAACCTTGCAGTGGACTAGTATTCCATCCAGAGAGAGTAGCAATATTAGTAGTCGTTATTCAACAAGAAGCAGAGTTCAGCACCAGCTCTGATAAGCCACTTGGTTTCTTCCATCCTTGATTAGAGCAGACTTTAGTTATTACCCATAGAACTACTAGGAGTAGTGAGCTGAACGCACCTGGTCTCGCCTGCGCTTCTTTATGTTCTGTTTCTTGGCGTGCTGCTTGTAACTGTCTTTCTTCTTTGTCTTGTAGTAGAACAAAACACAATCCCTTGCACTCTGGGGTTACAGAACAAAAAGGAAGTATTACCTATTTTATAATTTCTTTGTTTTAGTCTAACTGATGCAACCTATTACAACATTACAATACAATTTATTAACTGCTCCCAGAGGGGATTTTCAGAATTAGTTTACAATTTAAAATATAAAGCCGATGAAAGGGCTTTGTTAAGATTTACAATATTAAAATTTTCCTTTTTTGCGGTATTTTTAAAACTGTGCACTGTGGCACTGTTCTTGGTGGATAAGGAGAGGGTGTTCCATGATCTCGCTCTGTGGTAGAAGAATGATTCATTGTATAGTAGTACTCCTATATTTTGCGGTGTTGATGCCTGTAGCCTATGGAAGGGAACTTCATAATCTCGACTTAATTCTAACAATGTAGGTAAAATACTAGAACAACCCTTTGTAAGACTTTTGAAAAGGTTTGGTGAAAAAGTCCATTTCTAATGCCAGTTTCCATGCTCATGCCTGACTGTTCCTACTGTTGTTGTCTGAAATTCAGTGTGGAAGCAATCTGAAGTTTCTTTTGGGGAGGATTAAGCTCACCTTGTTCTCAAGAAATGATTGAATGTAACCAAAATCCTTAGGGCGTTCAATGTACCTGAATCAAACCAAAAATAAATGCAAAGAATTAGTACCAAATAAAGTTGAACCGTTTGTAGCAGTACCTGATAAAAACACAAAATACAAAATGGTCAAAATTCTATGCATCAACACATTGCTTGTGCATATATAACAATAGTTTAATACAATAGTAATAGTAATAGTAATAGTAATAGTAATAGTAATAGTAATAGTAATAGTCATAATAATAATAATAATAATAATAATAATAATAACAATAATAATTAATAATAATAAATAATATATGATGATATAAATAAATACTAACAATTTCTTAAAATTATTTTTCTAACAATAGGATTTATAACTTGCAACTTTGACTTTCAGTCACAAAGTAAAAAAAAATTGCAAATAGCAAAGTACAGTTTTGAAACATTGGTTCAAATCCAGATCTGTTAATATTGAACATACTGAATTTATATATTGAATGCTCAAAAGTAATGTGTGTGATGGAACTGGATAGTGATAGAAAGTGAATGAAACTCTGTGCAGGTTTCACTTAGCAGCCAACAAGTTGGTGCCTACAAACGTTAAGACCATCCACTGCTATCCTAAATGTTTGTCGAGGAAACATTTTTAGAGCCTGGCTTCCTCTGATATACGGCGTAACATGTCACAAACAGTCGCAAACAATACGTCAAGATGGAAACATGTTCTATGTTTCAGGAATAGTAACATATTATTTGCAACTGTTTGTATGTGTTGCATCCTATGTGAAAACCAGGCCTAAGACACGATTTGCATGAAGTGCTACTGCATGTTAGCAACAAGGATTACTCAACATGTGAGTGTTACCATGGGGATCAATTAACTAATAGGTAGACCAGTTCCTTTATCAGACGGTAAACATAAGCTAATGGGTTACAGTTAAGAAACAGAAAACATTTCGTGTTTTCCATCGAGTTATGGTAACATGAGTGCAAGTTTGGGAGAACAAAATGGAGCTGTGGTAACACGAATTCCTCTATTAAATAAATGCAGCCATCACACAAACAACTAATTTCTAAGTTTCCATCAAGTTATGGTAAATGGTTTTTAACCAATCAGAGTGTGCGTTATATCTAGTATATTTTATAACTGAATCTAAATTATTATTTCTTCATAAAGAGTTGAGTAGGTTTGAAACAGAAACAGAAACACTCTCTAAACCTTCCAGCTAGCAGTGTCAATCAGGTAGTTCTAAACTCTCTCCCAAACTCCTCAATTCTCAACTGATGTAACCTGTAGATGCTTTTCTAAACATCACCTCATCTGATCAATTTTCTATAGTCTGAAATATGGGATTACTTACTTTTCTCTAAATATTTTCTTTTCCTTTTCAGTCCATATATTCATGAACTTTTTCTCTTTTAATCTAGCTAGTGGGTCACTGATCAAGCCTGCAAGGTGAACACACAGATTTAGTTCATTTTGTTTACAACGTGATTGACAGCAATCAGACAAACAATGACTATTAAACAGAACTACGTGTTTTTTCTTTCAGAGTGCTTTCTATTTGTCGAGTCTGGCTAGCACATGTGGTCATGCCAGTTCTTTAATAAATGGAATGCGACAACCACTAGAACAGGTTGCTGAACCTGCTACTAAATGGTATATAACTATTCTGTTCTGACATGCGAATTTGGTGAATTTTGGCAGGGTGAAAATGCTCGAGTATGGCCTTGACTTTCCCATCAACAATGGCAGAACCAATTAGCTGGGCTGACCAGACCCGACTAATACTAAATCGAAAGCACTCTTCAATTAAGGGAGAGACTTCACATATAAGAGAAATTCCAAAATGCGCAAACCGTGCGGCCCTTGATGCAAGCCATCTGATGAGAATGATACGTAAGCAATGCAAAGGCCATTGTGCTACAGTATGAATTGCATACCAGTCCGATCCTTAAATGAAGCAGCTCCAAGCTATTGAATTCTACATCCTGAACTATTTTAAATAATTTAAAGGGTGGACTACAAAACAAGAAATAAAATGACACAAAACTCATGTGCAGATTACATTACAAACAAATTACTGCTGTTTCAGTTTACAGTACCATTCTTGTTAATAAACTTGACTTTCTTCTCCTCATGATCTAACATGGCTGTCGGGTCGATGGCCAATGTACGCATGTGACGTTCATTTGCCTGCCAAGTAACAAATGTAAAATGATCAATTTCTTGTATCAAATCTGCTAAATACTTGCATGCTTGTTATTCTATAAGTTTACACTGTAAGTTAAACTTAGTTGATAGCATCTAAAGCTGCAAGGCCAGGTAACTTTTTTTTGTTCTGCTGCTCGAGCACTCTTTGAACTGTGCCATGCATACATGTGTGTGTGTAACTGAGGGTCTCAGAGGCCTGCAGAAGCAATCTTTCAACATCTAATTTCCAACAAAGACCCTGGTGAACATGCCGAGTCTCCCCAGGGATGTAGAAAGAAGCCGGTCCATGGTCCATTTGCCCGGCTATCACATTATCATGGACCGGCTATTTGATGGTCAAAACACAGTAAAATGTCCATTTTAACTCAAATTATCGGTGCGACTAAAAGCTGTGGACCCCCTAACTGCTACCATGGACCGATTATCATCAACATCTGCTACATCCCTGCTCCCCTAGATTTTGTGTGTTTCCCACACTTGACAAAACTTGGGGCTGCTCCCCCTCCAACAGTCTTTGACCCTGTCACCGGCCTTGAGTCGAGGAACGAACAGTACATGCAGTTCTATGACTCACAGGTCTCCCATGGGTGGAAGTGATGGTGGGAAGGACTGGAAAGGGGGAAGGGGGGAGGGGTCGTGGTGGTAGTGGCACTCTAATACTTCTGTTTTAAGGTCCTGCATTAGCTGTAGGACACAAGTAGGAAACATAGAATTATTGTAATTTTTGTTTTCTTTTTTACCACCACCCAGCAGTTAATCCTCTTACAGAGGGGTTGCCATATAGGAAAATAAATAAAATAGTATTAAGTACCAGTAAAAGCACAGCAAATGGCCAATTCTCACCTCTTGTTCATTGAGGTTGTCAACAATCTCGTTGAACTCTGCCTCACTTCTGGCTATTATGCCCCAACTACTACGAGAACCCATCCTGAAACGGCAAAACACGTTAGGCAATGAACCTTTTCTCAGGAAGGAAGGGTCCTTCTCAAGTGGCATTGCGATTGGGGACTTGACTAGTAGGATTACCTTGAAAACCGTTCAGTTTGTTCTCTCTGCCTCTTAATCTCGGGAAATATCTTTTCATAGAAATCTCTTACTCTTGTCTCCTTGGCTCTGCAAAAGATAAGATGCCAACAGACATGTCAGCAACTAAATCTTCTGAAATAGAAACAAACTGATGTCAAAACATTAAAGGTTATTGGAACCTACTTTTTCTTTGCATTGTTTTCCAGTCTTTCCAGTTTAAGTATCCACGCCTGCTTCAATGTCTTGTACTGGTTGCAAAGCTTACGATGCTTGAAGAAACAGACAGCATTATGTTAACTGGGTTCTAATATTAGGGCCATTAAGCCCCACGGTTAACGTCTTTCAGCAAACGGCAGGAAAACTCACATGTCCAAAAATCTTGTTTGCTCAGACTGTAAAACAGCTCCTTTCGCTCGGTAATCCCGATTTTCAGACTTTTGTGGAAGATAAACTGTTTTGTATTCTGGGCAAACACCAAGACGAGGGAACTGGGGTCACGTAACTACTCCTGCTGTTTGCCTTGGGGTTTAAAGGGGAACTGAACCCTAAAATCGTCTCATCTTTAATAAAATCCTTTTGGTTTGTAAAACAATGGTTCAAAGTTGTTTTTCGCTTGATGTGTAAAATTTGGAATTGATAGGGCTTTGGAAAGCGTAATTTACTGCTTTGCCTGGCAGCCCACAAATGAAGAGTCAGTGGACTTCCATTCAAATTTATGATGTCTCGCATGGGGAACACATAAAATTTTCATCTGCAGATTGCAGTAATCATATGGATGATTCGCTGTTCTAATCAGGTTCTTCACCTTCATAATATCCAGTTCAAACTGAAAGGTTCAATGTTTTGAATGTTTCGAGGAACACGCTCAGTGACACCGATTTCCCCATGACCTATGTCACAATTTTGGATTAAAGACTGCTGACCAAAACATATGCGTCGATGGACACTACTGCTAAAAGGGGCGAAATTCATGCTTTAAAAGCTTAATTGCTTATGGATAATTTGCTCATTAAGCAAAATACGACTTTGAAACGTTGTTTTACGAACCAAAACAATTTTATTAAGAATGAATCAATGTGAGGGTTCAGCTCCCCTTTAATGTCCCTATTACACACTAGGACTTACTGCAAGTTGACATTTTGATAAAGATAAGCACCTGTGTTACAAATGTAGTACAAATTATGCGGATAACGAGTCATGGCATCAGGATTCCCTGTACTACACAGTGGGTGAATATTCTTCACTGGTGATATGGAATTCATGTAACTGTGGAATGGGCCATAAATAATACATCACTGGCCCACCCACTTTTGTGAATAAAAGTCATGAATTTGTATCACACACATGGCATTTCACAAAGCTAGGCACCTTTAGTGTTGCAAGAGTCTGAGTTATCAATAGGGCTGGGGCAAACCTTCGTTCCTTCACCTTGCCTTTGAACGTTTTTCTTGATTTTCAAAGTTTTGTTTTCATCACGAAATTACTGTATTTGCAAGACAACATATTATTTTCAAGTAAATATTTTGATACCTGGAAAAACTGCCCTGAACTGACTGTTTTTTAATGCAAAAAAAGCCCCTAACATGGAAGTTCATGCAGAGAAGTTCACGTTACAAACGTGCTTGAAACTGACTTGAAAATAGTTGTGGCTTTTTGTTGATCATTCCACACGACGGCAGCTGTGACCACATTCATGAGAAATACATCTTTAACTGAATCTTTCATTTATTACCATATATAGAAACAACGGTTCGAAGGTTTGTTTATAAAACACAACAAACCTTCAAAGGGTTTTGTTGGCCTTCGTCCCAGCTCTAGTTATCAATGAACACCACCAAGTGGCACCAGACTAAGGAATGCTAGGAATTCAACCATGACAGTGGGTGGAGCAGGGGTCAGTAACTTTGAGTTCATTCCACAGCTTGGTGAAAAGACATGTTTTATGGAACCCTTTCCAAAATGGCCAATGGCTGGTCAGTTTAGATCTTTTGTTTTACTCTTTATTATCAACGGGCCCACTGTAATTGGCTAAAGCTGTTGTGGTGTCCCTGCCATTGTTTTGTGGTTACGTCTTTGTGTATTTTGTTATAATTGTTGTAATTTGGCGAAGCTCAATAAATAAATAAAAAAACTAAATAAATGGAAACTGGGGGTGTGCTTAGGGACTTTGGGAATACAAATCTCGACTAAATTGAAAATGTTCGCAACATTCATTTGTGTTTTATTTTCACAGTCCTACCACTAGTTTCCAGTCCTAATGCAGCCAGTTTTGTAGTACATGTAACAGGTAAATTTAACAATGCCATACAGCTCAGTACAAACTACCAAACAGAACAGAGGCAAAGCCAGGAAGTAATTTTAGCACCAGTAATGAGCACCAGATGACACAAATTTGTGGGAAGGTACTGGTACTTGCTACCCCTAAATATATCTAATCCAGGGTCTCCGAAATAAATTCCCTGTAACCTAACAAGGGTATGTAATTTCTACGCAATTCAAAGGTTTTCAACTGAAGAATTTAGGGTCTGTGTCCTACATTACTAGTAACTCAGTAACTTAATATCAACATTTTTTGTAGATGTTCAGATTGTAAGTCTTGGCCCACTATAAACTTTTTTTGCAACTATTATATAAAATGTACTATAATAAACTATTGATGTTTCCAGTCCATCACACAGTAGTTAGGCTGTTACATATTTTTTTTTATCTTGTTGGTCAATTTCTTTGGTTAAATTTAAACCAGATCATTCTTTAGCTAGCTTAAAATTATAACAAAAATGAAATGAGCTTCACAAGAATATTTGGACATATTGATAATCTGCAGTGGTGTAAAGTTGACAAGTGCTGAGCTGCACTGTGTTTTAAAATTTATAAGCAGGTTGGATGTGCAATGGATTACAAAAATTACAAAGCTCCCAAAGCAGAAATCTAATAGGCAGTGAAAAGAGAGAAAAATACTCCACATCACACTTGATGAGAACTGGTGAAAGTTGATGAAAGCTGGTGAATGTTGATGAAAGCTGGTGATAGTTGACGAGAGCTGGTGATAGTTGACGAGAGCTGGTGATGGTTGATGAGAGCTGGTGATGGTTGATGAGAGCTGGTGATGGTTGATGAGAGCTGGTGATAGATGATGAGAGCTAGTGACAGTTGATGGCAGTGAGCAAGTGCAGTGAGCAATGTTTAATGAAAGTTAACATAATCCTCAAAACACCTCATCAAATCTCACTTTTGTTGTGTATACTTACCTTAATTTCTTTCGCTTGCCTTCTAAGCTGGAAGTATTTCACTAACTTGGACTTCATGGCAATGCCCCTGAATGGTTAGGTACAGAAAAAGTTAGGGTACTAGGTGGCATTACTATGGGGAATGAAGAGACTTTTAATGCACCTCAAACCCAGCTCGGACCCCAAGTCGGCTCTTCATGGAATCTGAAGTGTATGCCCTTAATTTGGTCAAAAAAGCTTTTAAGAGCACCAAAAGTGATATTTTTTCAATTACACATCCCAGGGGCAAATCCGATTGTTTGTCCAACATTGTACCACTGACCACCTACCAAGTGACAAGTGTCTAGAGATATGGTTATACACATTTTCCATATGCATATTGAACACCATGTTCAATTAATGTGGATAAATTATAATTCTTGTTTTAGAGTGATATCAAACTGCAACCCCTGAAGGTATCATTGGCTGCCAAAATACCTCCATACATGATTTTATTAATTAAATAAACTAATCAGTATATGGGAACATTTTGGACTTACATTCATAAACAAGGTATGGCTTTTCGACTTGTCATTCTAAACTGGATATATATCACTGTCATAGACAGAATGTAATTGTTTTCTTGTTTGATAAAATCCATTAACACTGATGGGGTGTATTTTTTCACTTCAAGTCAGGAACATGCAGTGGCAATCTGCAAATGTTGTCATGAACAGGGTCATGAGGAGCCTGGGCAGCATTCTCCCTACCCAAACTGGTTAAGTACCCCCCCCCCCTCCATTCTGGGAGACTACGACTCCTTTCAACTGGTCTGTGGTTTTTTTTATCTTCCTAATACCACTGCTTAATGAACCTATCAATGTTAAGCGGGAGGGGGGGCATATGTGGGGGATTTGACAGCGATTAGTTGCCCATGGTGGGGATATTTGACCATTTTAATCAAATTATGACAAGTTTTTACAGCAAACGCATTTGATCGTCAACGATTGCCCCAGGGTGGGGAATTTGAACAG
>JAOBYG010115431.1:0-11048 GCA_025403545.1 Epizoanthus stellaris
CTCTCCAACTTTTTCTCAAGTAATTTCCCAACATTTGTTGCTATAGTAACCTCAAAAGCCCCCAAACTGATTTACTATATGTACTATGCTTTCTGCTATACAAGTAATCAACCTACAGTACAAATATTGTAGAATATTTGTACTTGTCCAAGTCCCTCTCTGGTGGTTATTTGGACTCTATTGAGTCAGTGGTATAATTATTGTATGTACTACAGTTCTGACTTGCTCATTCTGTCTTGCAGGATTATTTTGTCATGGCTGCTAGCCGGGACAGACAATTTGTAGGATGCCAGATAGACTATATGCAGCAGTTACATATTGCAACACAGGTACAACCTCTCATGTTTGTATGATTGAACATAATATGAAAGGTCTAATTTTCATTTTAATTAATACTAACAAATAACTGGGCCTGTAGATTTTTTCTAATATCTCACTGAGATACTTGGCAATCCCAAATTCAGTCTTCGTCAAATTCTTACTTTCTAAAATCTGGACATTCAAATATCTTTTGTTTAGAATAAGTTATAAAAACCAGGGACTTCCTTTGCTTGACCCAGGTCACTGAAATTCTGGACTGTGAATATAATGGAAGTAGCAAGTCACAAATGACCAAGAATTTGCATTTTTTAAAGAAAATCTATTTTAACATACATTGTACCTCCTACATGTAGCTCTCTAAAAAAACGTTTTAATCATTACAAATCACATCACCACAGATAGCATTGATCAATCAGGGTTTTCAATACGTTTTCACATAGCTGGCACATTCTGCAAAGTAGCCAGAGAAATAACACCAAAATCTGTTCATTTCATACTATTTTATAGAGATTCTTACTCTCAGTCTTCATGAAGTAGCCGGCACAAATGACTATATTGTAGAGTAGATGGTGAATTTCTCTTGCTGCTGGCTCTTATTGCAAACCCTGTAGTGTGTGGTCGGGTTTACTTGCTACAGGTAGGTCTTCTATGTACTACAGTTCTGACTCACTCATTCTGTCTTGCAGGAATTTTATTTTGGCATGGCTGCTATATATAGGACAGACAATTGGTACAGTAGGATGCCAGGCAGACTATATGTAGCAGTTTATATATCACAAAACAAGTACAACCTCTCATGTTTGTATGATTTGACATAATATAAGAGGTCTACTTTTTAATTAATACTAACATTTAACTGGGCCTGTGGAATTTTTTTTCTAACAGTCAGTCATGGAAAGTCATGGAAAATCAGATACTAGAATTATGTACAATCATTTCTTATACTTCATGATAAACAGCTTTATGTTCCATCAATTGTTGCGTGAATTCAGATAGGATTCCAGGTCATAGATTTTTGTAAATATTGTCATGAAAAATTAAGAAATTTAAGTCTTGGATTTTAGCAGACCCTTAGCTTAATGGTAGTCACAAATGACTATTAAGAATTGGCATTTTTTAAAGCAAATATATATTAAAATGAACATCCCCTCTGAAAGAAAGCTTTAATTATTATAAATCACATTATTCACCATTGATAGCATACATGTGGTCTGGTTTATTCGCTAGGTCTTGTATGTATTAGAGTTCTGATTCGCTTATTCTGTCTTGCAGGTACTGTACTAGGACAGACAATTGGTAGGATGCCAGATAGACTATAATATGCAGCAGTTACACATTGCAACACAGGTACAACCTCTCATGTTTGTATGATTTGACATAATATAAAAGGTCTAATTTTCATTTTAATTAATACTATTAACAAATAACTGGGCCTGTGGAATTTTTGTAACAATCTCACTCAGATACTTGGAGTTTCAAATTCAGTCTTTGATCATGAAATTCTTACTTCGTATGTAATCTGTAGACATAATCATATACTGTATCTTTCAAAATAAGTTAAAAAAAGGGACATCCTTTTAATGGCTTGGGTTATGGAAATCCTGGAAAGTAATGGAATTTCAATATTTCAAAATTCAGTCCAGGAAATCCTGGAAAATCAAAATCAGTAATGGAAAGTCATGGAAAATCAGATCTTTGTGTCACTAAACTAGAATTATGTACATTTCTTACTTCATGGTAAACAGCTTTTATGTGTTCCATCATTTTTTTACATGCATTCAGACAGGATTCCAGGTCATAGATTTTTGCAAAAATTAATATTTTTTTGTCATGAAAAATTTAGAAAAAGTCTTGGAATTTTAGAAAACCCCAAATGGAAGTAACAAGTCACAAATAACCAAGATATGGCACTTTTTAAAGCAAATATATTTCAAAATACCTCCTCTCTGAAAGAAAGCTTTAGTCATTATAAATCACATCACCCTGGATAATATGTGATCTGGGTTACTTGCTACACATACATGTATGTACTACAGTTCTGACTCACTCATTCTGTCTTGCAGGAACTAGGACAGACAATCTGTAGGATGCCCAACAGACAATATGCAGCAACAGGTACAACCTCTCTCCTGTTTGTATGATTTGACATAATAGAAAAGGTCAAATTTTTAAAATTAATTCTAACAAATAACTGGGCGTGTGGCATTTTTGTAACATCTCACTCAGATACTTGGAAATCCTAAATTCAGTCTTCGATCATCAAATTTTTACTTCCTAAAATCTGGACATTCAAATATGTTCTGTTTAAAATTTAAAGTTATAAAAACCACGGACATTCTTTTCATGGCCTGGGTCATGGAAATCCGGGAATATAATGGAATTTCAATATTTCAAAATTCAGGCCCGGGAATCCTGTAAAAACAAGTCAGTCATGGAAAGTCATGGAAAATCAGATCTTTGTGTCGGCAAACTAGAAATTATGTACATTTCTTACTTCATGGTAAACAGCTTTATGTTCCATCAATTTTTGCATGCATTCAGACAGGATTCCATGTCATAGATTTTTGTAAATATTGTCATGAAAAATTAAGAAAAAGTCTTGGAATTTTAGCGGACCCTGCATGGAAGTCACAAATGACCAGGAATTGGTATTTTTTAAAGCAAATATTAAAGTATATTTTAAAACATGTCATGTATCTCATCTCTGAAAGAAATCTTCAATCATTAAAATAAATCACATTGCCACATGTGGTGCTGGTTTACTTGCTACTGTAGGCGTTGTATGTACTACAGTTCTGACTCACTCATTCTGTCTTGCAGGAATTTTATTTTGTCATGGCTGCTAGGACAGACAATTTGTAGGATGCCAGGCAGACTATATGCAGCAGTTATATATTATTGCAACACAGGTACAACCTCTCATGTTTGTACGATTTGACATAATATAAAAGGTCTAATTTATAATTAATACTAACAAATATTAAAGTAGGCCAGTGGAATGTTTCTAACACCTCACTCAGATACTTGGAAATCCAATTCAATCTTCGATCAAGTTACTTCCTAAAATCTGGACATTCAAATATTGTTTGTTTAAAATAAGTTACAAAAACCAGGGATATCCTTTGCATGGAAATCCTGGAAGTAATGGCATTCCAATATTTCAGGCCTGGAAATCCTGGAAAATCAAAGTCAGTCATGAAAAGTCATAGAAAATCAGATCTTTGTGTCGGCAAACTAGAATTATGTCCATTTCTTGCTTCATGGTAAACAGCTTTATGTTCCATCAATTTTTACCAGTGTTCTCAATTGAACCCATAACCCATAACACCTGTTACAGGTGTAACAACTAAGGTAGAGTAGATGTTACGGCTGTAAATTTAGAAACTTTCACAAGTAGTTAAGTGAATGTTACAGATGTTACGGGTGAAACTCACAATGTTATGCCTGTCATAAAAGTTATCGAGAACCCTGTTTACATTCATTCAGACAGGATTATAGGTCATAGATTTTTGTAAATATTGTCATGAAAAATTAAGAAAAAGTCTTGGAATTTTAGCAGACTCTGAATGGAAGTAAGAAGTCACAAAAATTAATGCCCAAGAATTGGCATTTTTAAAGCAAATATATCTGAAAATACCTCCTGACTCTGAAAGAAATATTTGATCATTATAAATCACATCACCATGGTTTGGATAGCATGTACGTGTGGTCTGGTTTACTTGCTAGGTCTTGTATGCACTATGTACAAAACTTTCTGACTTGCTCATAAATCTGTCTTTCAGGAACTGGGACAGACAATTATTTGTATGATGCTGGACAGACTATACATGTATGCAGCAGTTAGATATCGCAACACTGGTACAAGCTCTCGTGTTTGTATGACTTGACATATTATAAATTAAAGGTCTACTTTTTAAAATTAATACTAACAAATAACTGGGCCTGTGGAATTTCTAACATCTCACTCCTGAAGATACTTGGAAATCCTAAATTCAGTCGTTGATCATGAAGTTCTTACTTCCTAAAATCTGGACATTTAAATATGTTTTGTTTAAAATAAGTTACAAAAACCAGGGACATCCTTTGCATGGCTCAGGTCATGGAAATCCTGGAAAGTAATGGCATCTCAATATTTGAAAATTCAGGCCTGGAAATCCTGGAAATTCAAAGTCAGTCATGAAAAATCAGATCTTTGTGTCAGCAACCTAGAATTATGTACATTTCTTACTTCCTGGTAAACTGCTTTATGTTCCACCAATTTTTACATGAATTCCTACAGGATTCCAGGTCATAGACTTTTGTAAATATTGTCATGAATAATTGAGAAAAAGTCTTGTTGGCAACCTAGAATTACGTATATTTCTTACTTCATGGTAAACAGCTATGTATGTTCCATCAATTTTTACATGCATTCAGACAGGATTCCAGGGTCATAGATGTTGGTAAATATTGTCATGAAAAATTGAGATAAAGTCTTGGAATTTTAGAGAAGCCTGAATGGAAATAACAAGTCACAAATGACCAAGAATTGGTATTTTTTGAAGCAAATATATTTTAAAATACCTCCTCTCTGAAAGGAAGCTTTAATCATTATAAATCACATCACCATGGATAGCATGTGGTCTGGTTTACTTGTTTTTAGGTCTTGTACACTTTATGTACTGTTACATGTAGTTCTGACTTGCTCATTCTGTCTTGCAGGAATTTAATTTTGTCATGGCTGCTAGGACAGACAATTGGTAGGATGCCAGATAGACTATATGCAGCAGTTACACATTGCAACACAGGTACAACTTCTCATATTTGTATGATTTGATATAACATAAAAGATCTAATTTTTTTAATTAATACTAACAAATAACTGGGCCTGTGTAGTTTTTCTAACATCTGACTCAGATACTTTGCAATCGCAAGTTCAGTCTTAATCAAGTTCTAACTGCCTAAAATCTGGACAAATATCTTTTATTTAACCCTACCTTTACTGGGGGGGGGGGGAATTGCCCCCCCCAAGGAAATTTCCTATTGCCATTTCAAAACGAAAAGAGCTGTCAAAGCGAAACTTGCTGACTTTTCCTAAAATTTATTGACGGAGAATATTATGGTATGCTAATTATACATAACTTTTTTCTAAAAATCGATTTTATTCCCCATTTTTCAATGGAAATCATAGATCTAACAAAGTTAAGATCATTTCTGTAGTTTTTGGTTAATTAAAAATCAAGATGGCTGCCACGGAATCCAAGATGGCGGATTTATGATGTCATCAGCAACATGACTGTTCACCAAAACTTACATGACGGACTAATTAATAATACTACCAAGTATGGTTGCTGTATCTTTTATAATAAAGTTAAAGAGGGGTTAGGGGGTGCGAATCACCCCCCCAGTATATTTGAGGCCGAAAAAGCCCGGTAAAGGTAGTGTTAAATAAGTTAGCAAAAACTAGGGACATCCTTTGCATGGCCTGGGCCATGGGAATTCTGGAAGTACATGTAATGGAATTTCAAAATTTCAAAATGTTGGCCTGGAAATACTGAAAAAAAACGAGTCTGTCATGGCAAGTCATGGAAAATTTATCAGATCTTTGTGTTGGCAAACTAGAATTACGTGCATTTCTTACCTCGTGGTAAACAGCTTAAGGTTATGTTCCATCAATTTTTGTGTGTATTCAGAGAGGATCTCCAGGTCATGGATTTTTTAAATATTGTCATGAAAAATTGAGAAAAAGTCTTGGAATTTTTGGAGAACCCTGAATGGAAATAACAAGTCACAAATATGCAAGAATTTGATTTTTCTAAAGCAAATATATGTTAGAATACCCTGGCTTCTCTGAAAGAAAGCTTTAATTTTCCCAGCACTGCCAGTTGAGCCATCAACCTCTATTTTAGTTTTGACATGTGCATGCATGTTATTGCACTCATTGGATTTTGCGAATGATTTTCTTATAATTGCAGATGTGTAAGAGATAAATGCCTCAACTCTTTGGATATGACGGGTCCGGATACCGGAATTGCTTGATACAGGTAATGAAGATTGTCTACACAGTACATGGTTTACCAAGTCACTTTATAACTTGTCTAGGAATATTTTGCTCGTAGTCCCCCTCATGAAATGAAATGGTTCAAAATCTACATTTTTTTGGAAAAAATTGTTGGTTTTCACAATTTCGCAGAAATTAAAAAACTTTGAGAGGGTGACTACGAGGTTTTTTCTTCATTTTAAAAGGGCTTTCAGAAATGCATCAAACAACCAAATTAAACAAAATACTTTGTAATAAAAGAAAATGATAAAATAGGTGTGGTCTTTGGCCATCAAAACAAGGCTCTAATATTTGAAATACCTTAAGTACTTTTATTTCAAAATTATGAATCTGTGGTAAAAACAACTATACATGTAGAAATTAAGGTGTTCTTGCTATTTTCGTTCTGCAAAAATAAACTAAGGTACAAAAGAGAAGTGAATAATGACCCCAGCACACTTTACTCCTACCTTAAGTTTGTTCTTGACTTCCATCAACTCTACAAAATATTTTGATAAACAAATCTGTGCCTCAAAATGCATGAAATAGTATTTTGGAGAGTCTAAATTTTCAAAATGTTGAGGGTGCATGGGGTAGTGGTACACAATCATATGCAATTTGGTGCAGTTCACTCACACTGATAATTAATGCCCCCTGGCCTTCCTAAAATCCTGGGGAAAACACTGAAAGGGGCCCTGGGGAGAACACTGAAAAGGGCCCTGGAGAGAACACTGAAAGGGGTCCTGGCGAGAACACTGAAAAGGGCCCTGGGAGATCACTGAAAGGGGCCCTGGGGAAGCCTGTAGCAGTGTCCCTTTCCCATCGGGAAAAAAGCATCTGGAATAAAAAATATATTGAAGAAAAATATTATTGTGTGGTTTTTGTTCCCTATAAATGTTTTTATTATTATTGTGTGATTTAAATTTAATATATGATGTAGTCCATGTACCGTATTTATTCGAATAAGCGCCCACCTCGAATAAGCACCCACCCTGAAAGCCCAAAAATGTAATAAACGCCCACCCTCGAATAAGCGCACCACCCCACCCCCAGACCCTCCCAAAAAGCCCAGCATGAAGTAAGAGGAACATCAATTTTTTCTGTTCATTGACATTAGTGACAATGAAATTGAAATCGAGTGAGAAATGCAGTTGGCACTTTGTTTTGTTTGGTTGAAGCGAAATAAACTTGTTATCCTTTGTTTTGTTATTCTCTAAAAATGTACTCACTTGCTGAAAATGTTGAAAATTTAATAAGCGCCCACCCTCGAATAAGTGCCCAACTTGAATAAGCGCCCACCCTCAAGGTCCCAAAATTAAATAAGCGCCCAGGACGCTTATTAGAATAAATACGGTATTTGGGTTATGTACATTGTAATGCATTGGGTAGTCAGATTTAAACGAAACCATTGAACCCTGACCACCATTCTCTGAAGTGAAAAACACTTTGCTGACAAAATGAAAGAACTTGTTACACTGAATTACTCTGTGAAATTTTTGGGGTCCAAAACCATCACACAAACGAGAACAGAGCGAAAACTTTTCCCTATTTTTGCATTTCGATAGTCACAGGCCCACCATCTTGGATTCTGATATCAGTGCGTTGCCGTTCCCATGCCCAAGCCCAACGGATGGTCAGACGGTGCACCTATCAAAACAAACAAGATGGCGATGAGCTTGGGATGTTCAGCAACTAACTGATGTCATAATCCAAGATGGTGGGCCCATGGCTGCCGAAGTGCAAAAATAGGGAAAAGTTTTCGCTCTGTCGGTTCTCCTTTGTGTGATGGTTTTGGACCCCAGAAACTTCACAGAGTAATTCAGTGTAACAAGTTCTTTCATTTTGCCAGTAAAGTGGTTTTTACTTCATGATTCCTTTAATTTTTTTCTAATTTTGACAGTTGCTAAACTGAACGACGGGTTTAACAATGGCTGTTTCGGGAATATCATATTTTTTCCGAGAATTTAAAAAAAATAACATTGAGAATCAGGAATGATAATCAAATTTTCAGGAAACCGTTTGATTCTTGTTGGGATATATATTCATGTAGATCAGAAAACTTGAGATACGGCTGAGGAGTATGCTACTACTCAAACAGTCTTGGTTAGACTTGTCAACTCTTGTCTGAACAAGACAAGATAAAATAGTTTTCAGTTTGGTTTTGAAAGTTCATGATATAAACATCTTAATAACCGAGTGGGAGGTCTGTACGGGAGAATATTTTGCCCGAGGTCTTGACTTGACTTGACTTGTGCGAAAGACTGAGGGCAAAATATTCTCCCATACAGACCAAACAAACGAGGTTATTAAGATTTTTATTATATGGCTTTCCTCTTGCTTATGAAATGTTTGCAAAACACACAATGGAGTTGCTGGTCCGCAAACCCGTATAGCGTAACGTCTGAACGGTAAAATACAGATCTGGCTTTCAGCCCATCACAATGCAGGGATTTAGTTACAGACCTGGGAATCCAGCTTGCCATATAATAACACCTATTGTTTATTATGCTAATGAGTTTCAATTTTGTTATTATAGATATGTAAGAGATGTGTGTGACAACCCTTTGGTGGTGACTGGCCCCGTTGATACTTGCTCATTAATACCAGGTAATACACTTATAATACTAATAATAATACAGCACTGTCCATGAGTAATGTAATCTCCATTTGTGAGTAGCAAGTGAAAGTTTTCACTCGTTTTGACATTCCACTCACGTGTACATGTCTATTATGAGATAATTTGCAAATACTCGTTACTCTATACTCGTGAGTATTTCGAGTGACAGATGAATATTCTGTTGCAATTGAACCTGTTCGTGATCATCGGTTATATATGGTTTTCATTTGGACTGCCTGTTTTCCTTTGATGGTTACAGCTGTAGTTGAACATGAAAAATATTTGTTTGTACAGTTTTGTAAGAATAATAGAGATATCCTAAAACAGAAAAGGTTTTAGATTTGTTCAACTTCTTTCGAAAGGTGATACGTGTGATTGTAAAATATTGAAATTAATGTACCCTTGCTATGATTGGCCAGAAAACCATTTTACATGAGAGTATGTAAAAAGCTGACGCGATAGCAATCTGGATCAGCCGGCAAATTTGTTGTCTGAATGTTTGACCAAATTATCAAGAAAAATGTGATCCAGTTGTTCTCAATTTAGTAGAAAACTACAGCAATGTGCAAGTAAAAACTTAAAGAAAATAATAATAATAATTGACTTTCAGTTGTTGGCAACACAAGAAAAAACTAAACTCGTCCAGCAGAGTAAAGACATTTTATTTGGCTGTCTTGTTTTATCAACAGTTTCCAAGAATAATTGCAACGTTTATGTGAACTGACTAACTTTGAATTACTTTACACTTCTTCAAAACATTATACAACTCAATCTTTTTGGCTAGTAAATTCAATGTCTGCAGTGAGACAGCTGAAAGAGCTCCTCTTGTCATGAGGGAAATAGCTGGAAGAAACTGCTATCAATTTTCCTAAACTAGTACATTTCTTATTGTAAATATCTACCTCCCATTTTTGCTACCTTCCTTCATAATTCGAGGCAAGCAAGTTCTCAATCAAAGGACTGGATACTTGATGGGTCTATACCTGTCTCTGCAATGACCAATCTCTCTCAAGAACTTGTGTAGCGGCTGGCTGCTATCTTTTGTGAGTTATCCCTCCGAAACTTCCCAGCTTGATTATTGATCTGTTGAAACTCCTCGGTGCATTGTGGTTCGAATCTAATGTCAACGCTATCTGGCCATCCAGTGAATCTGCAATTTAAACCATTATATTTGGCAGAGACAAAATAAGGAACTCTTCTGTATTCTTTAGTTCTTGCAGTATCCAAAACTTGCTGTTTCGAATTCGTTTCAGTAGTATAGCCGCAGAATCACTAAACTGAGAACTGTTAGGTTTACAGTGTTCAAATTTCGACTCACTTCGGTTTTCTTTGCGTGCAATTAGTGTTGAACAATATCCACACTGAAACCCATAACAATTATGACCACTTTCTTTTCAGAATAACAGATATTTTAACGACGAAGCCAGTGGCACATCTTGTGTTAAATATCCTCAGCCTTTCAAATAGAAGCACGCATTTGATTGGCTTGTTTGGCCATCTGTGCAATGTAAGGATAATTTCTACTTTCATAACCAGTATAAAATGTAACTTTGGATTATTTGATGACCTTATTATGTCCAATTATTTGACAAAAGAAATATAGGTCGCTTTTCCATTTTATATAGCCCAATGTACATGTAAACACTCTATGTAAACCTCTATGTGTTGTGGTTTCCCTATGCTACTTGCGTGTTCTCCCATCCCGCGTGTTTACATCGGGCTACATGTATGTAAAATGGAAAAGCAATTTATATTTCTTAATTCAATATATCAAACATGAGAAGGAATGTTTGATCACATATCGAA
This sequence comes from Epizoanthus stellaris, assembly GCA_025403545.1. Taxonomy (NCBI): domain Eukaryota; kingdom Metazoa; phylum Cnidaria; class Anthozoa; order Zoantharia; family Epizoanthidae; genus Epizoanthus; species Epizoanthus stellaris. The sequence goes on from JAOBYG010115431.1 coordinate 10,764, forward strand.
CATCGAGATTGCAGTTAAAAAAATGGCGTGCATCAGAGATTTTTAAACTCAAATTTGAGGTGTTTAATATGTAATCAAACACTCTTTCAAGTGTTTGGTATAGATTTTCTCAAACTCATTAATTATTGATGATCATTTAATCAACCAGTGCACAGGATTTGGTTATGTGTGTGAACCTTGAAACCCAGTGAAGCACTGGATCAAGATATTTAGGGATCTTGATCTCAGATCAAACACTGATCAAGACACTGTCCAACAACCAATTAGAAACCATGCACTGCGATA
>JAOBYG010115542.1:0-19254 GCA_025403545.1 Epizoanthus stellaris
GCTCAGTGTACTTTAAATCTTAATAATTGTACGTTTCAGTGCAAGTAAATTCGACAACACATATAAAACAAAAGTCCAAGAAAAATTCTTCGGTGTCGAATGTTTCCATCTGAAATAGAAATTCCCTGATGATCCAGTACTTCTAATTGATATGCAAGAATATATTTTGAACAAACCCTCCGTTGACGATGGTGTGATATCCAGATCGTACGATGAGAGATCGATCAAATCTGTGTCGGCTTGTGAAAGAACAAACGATATTTCTTTTATCGATTTCTTCGGTGATTGAACACTAATTGCTGAATTAGCATTTCCTGAAATTACCAACGATGGTTCGTTAACTACAGGCGATGAACTTTGACTTTGTCCTTGTATTGGTATGAAAACATTATTTACATGAATGAAACGTTTCATCTTTGAGTAACCCATAATAATTGTTTAGATAACTGTTGCGGTTTCAAACGTTACACCGAAGATTTTCAATTTCATACTATCACTTCGCGATTCAAAAGTTAGTGTGTATTGGTTTGCTCCTTTTGACGAATAGTAATGTGATGGTTGTTTACTTAGTGTTATTGGACCTGACTTGTGCTCGTTGGTTGTACCTGATGCTATGATGGCACCATTTCTGTTTTCCTCATCCACGAAATCTAGTTTGAAAATTGATGGGGACGATTGAGTAACGTATATGAAAGTGAAGCGGATCGTTATAGTATCGATGTAAACAACGAATGGAAATGTTAATGTGAATCTTATTTGTCTTGTTTCTTTGGTTATGTTTAAATTTGTCATATTTAATTCGCAATACGTTGTTGTGTTATTTGGATCGGAGATGATGTTGTTGAAATCTTTTTCGTATATTGATGTTGCGTTTTCGAAGGGTGGGGATGGTGGTGCTTTTTTTATATCTATTATTCCTCTTCGATCACCACCTTCGATAGCGAAGCAACTACGTATCCTTGGTGGAATGTTATTTAATTCCAAAACATACGAGGGAATAATCTTGATACCAGATAGTGATGTTTCCAATCCAAATGCATAGATTGCAATCTTTGCTGTTGGGTCAATTCCTCGCAATCTAACGTTCATTGCCAATTTGGAATTGATGTTTCCTTGTGGGGAAAATTTAACTATTTCGTGAATGAAATCCGAGTCATTCACGGATATTTTGTTGTCAGTGCTGTTGGTAATAACATTTAAATTTGTGCTTGATGATTCAACGATGTGTTTTTTGAGGGAGGTTGCTGTTTTGTCAAGTACTATTTCTATTCTCATTCCATACTTTTTGTTGATGTTCAATCTTTCGAGGTTGAGGTTCAATCGGATGTAGTTGTTCGATTGGTTCGTCATTTGTAAAATTGCGATTGGAACAGAATTGTGGAAGTCACCCACGAATCATAAATCTATCGGAATCGGCGCTCGGATCGTCGCTGTTCCTTGAAGTATCTCGAAATTTCCATGTTTCAAGTATGCAAAGTAATTCTTCCATCCCACGAAGGATCCAAATTGAATGTTGTCAACATAGTCCATCGTTGCTGCATCAGACCTTTTCGTTGGACTTGCTACATTGCAAATCTTCTTTCCCTTTACATCGACTGCATCGTTGATAATCGCCACTTGATCATTGAACAACCCAATATCAAATGGAACGAACTCTTTCTCATTTGTATGGAACACCATTCCATAGATATAATAGAATAGAACTGCTCCCTTTGAAATCGTCGTTTTTACCAGTATCTTCGTTTCGATCTTTTCGTTCTTACCAATAAATTACGTTGATGCTACTTTTATACTCTTCAGCTGTTGGAATGTTCTTGTACGACACTTTGAGAGTTGAATTCGCGATCTTGTCTGCCGACAATGTTGGATGGCCATCTGCATCCTTCGAAATCACATCGATTCGAATGCTGCAATACAAAGGAAGTATTTGTTCGAAATCCAAAACGAACGATCCTTCCACTCCAGCATTCAAAATCGTCTTCCCAATTGGTTTTTGAACGTAATGTAATCTCAAGAACGTATCGATACTTTCGTCCACGACAAGGATTGGCGATGTGAATCCTCTAACATCCTTTAAATGTTTTATTTTGAGGAAGTTGAAAACGTTCGTTGCTGATTCAACTGGGACTCTCTTAATCTTGTCTTCGAACAACTTCACGTAACCCATTGTTGCAGCGTCAGTGTTTGCAAGTGGAATTCCAATGTTCTCCAATCTATTTCCATCGAAATCGAAATTACTATCGGTTGTGATAACGTACGGCTATTGTTTCGTAATTGCATGATCGAGATCAACAATAGTTGGATTGATGTACTTAGTCTTTCCAAACACTCCACTTATGTAAAATGCAATGACTGAATTCTTTACATCGGTGATGTCAATCAATAATGTAGAATCAAAACTTCCATCCTTCGATTTCAGAATTAGATCTCTTATCACAATGTTCGTCGAATAATCCTCTTTCGTGAAATGATTGCCAATTGGCAACACTTCCAATCTTGCGTCACCCCTTCCAGCGATGGATGGTTTGGAACGAGCGATAGCTTCGATTATAATTGTGTATTCCTGTCCAGTTCGTAACTGCCCAACGTTGCAAGTGAGTGTTGCCGACATTGCATCGGACTTCAACACAATGATCGACGGAGGTTTGTTGTGATGACTCGATAGACTATCATCAACGATGGCGTGCAAAGTACTTGGAAGTGTGAAATCTGCAGGCTTCAAATCCTTGATCGAACTCCGTGTGTATCCAACACCATCGAAAGCCGTTGCAGTCTCAATGTTCGTAATACCAAATCCCTTCATATCGAGAGATTTCGTTATCGTTGGTATCCCTGATAATCCACTTCCAGAATCTTTATCGCCTTTGTTACCTTGGATACCTTGGTTTCCATCTTCTCCTTTGGTTCCCTTAGATCCTTGGATTCCAGCGTTGCCCTTGTTTCCCTTGTCACCTTGGTCACCCTTTGATCCTCGAACTCCTTGAACTCCTTGGAGCCCACGAACTCCTTGGATTCCATCGTCTCCTTTAATTCCATTCACACCTTGAATTCCTTGATCTCCTTTGTCGCCTTTGACTCCGTGGACTCCATGTATTCCAGTATTTCCTTTGGCTACTTTCGAACCTTGGATCCCTTTCTCTCCTCTTGGCCCTACGGGTCCTGGAAAACCTCTCTCTCCCTTTCCATTTCCCCTAGAACGTATTACCAATTTGGCATATCCCATAATATATGTTAGATAATGGTTGATTCGTTATGAACGGTCCTCGACGGTTCGATCATCGCAAGAAACTTTACCCCATGCCATGGCCCTTCCATAAAGCACACGTTTACGAACTCTCTTATCCTCGCTTCGTGTTCACAATCTCTTTCATGTATGTATCCCATATTATACGTTAGACACTTTTGAAGTACAACTTCATGAACAACTCATTATAATGCATATTATTGTGTGACAATGGCTTAATCACACCAAAGAATGTCTTTCCATGGAACGTTTCGTTGATGAAATACAAACAGAAATAACCACACAAATTACTATCGATATGTTGGAATTGAATTGTGTTAAATGTTACAGATCTCTTCGTTCTGTCTGCTAAGTCCAAGACTTCTTGCGGACATCTCATTCCAAAACTATCGAAATAATTCAATTGCTTTGGCATCAACAGCATCGCAACCCAATGTGTTCCAGGCCCAACATCATCATCGAGATTGATGACATAATAACCATCGTGAGCCTTGGGAATAACGTCCTTGGAAAACACTCCAACGAAATTCTTTATCTTCAAATATTTCACCCAATTTGTTATGTCATGATTGGAAATGGCTGTATCAACGAATTTAGGACGGGATGAACTCAAAATATATCGCCCAGAATTGGAATTCCCTTCAAGGGACTGTTTGGACCGAGGAGTAACCCGTGGCCTTGATGCTTTTTTTTAAGAGCCTTTGCATACGTGCCGTATCCGTATGGGCGATTCTTGAGTCCTCTTCCTCTAGGCCTCCTTCTTGCTGGTCTGTTCTGCAATCCCCTTCCACTCAACAAACCCAACAATGCAGGGATCGCTGCAGCCAACAATGGAACGAATCCTCCTTTCTTCTGTTTCACGGTTGGCCTGAGAACGAGTCCCTTTCCTTGTTTGAGAGCTCTCACATAACTTGTCATTTGTGTTGGTGTCAGAAACTTCGACAAATGACTTATCTTCCTCAACTCATTGCCTGGAATTGGTATTCCCATCCCGGGATGTCCGGCCAGAATCGACATAAGCGAGCCTCCCCGCTTCCCCCTTCCAAGTATCTTTTGTGCGCCATACGAGCCCAAACCAGACAATGCTCCCATTCCCAAAGGTTTCAACAACTTCCCTGCCATTGGTAACAACATTGGAACCAATCTCGCAAGGGCGCCAAACAAGTTTCCTCCTCTCTTCGCAATCTTCGATATCTGTGCTCTCGAGATCTTGATATCTGTTCCAGAACCATTGTTCTTCGATTTCATTATCCTCTTAATCTGTGTATTCGTCAACATCATATCGTCAGTTCCATGAAGTTGCGAATGTTTCAACCTCACTGTAACTGGCGCTTTCTTCTTCATTGCCCGCGCAATTGTTATCTTTTGCCCACTTGTGAGCGATGCTCCAAACGAATGATATGTTGCCATCTTATGTATATTATAAGTTAGATAGTTTAAACAACGATTACTGGTCTTCCACCAACGTTATCGATCTTTATCTCTTGCTCGTGGAGAACCAAGGCGAAGAAGTGATAATGAAAGGCTGGTCTTACATCGTGATCGAAGTGAAATACCAATTGTACTGATCCATGTCTCAAGTTACCTTCTTGTCTCCTCAAATAGAAATATAAAATTCCATAGTTACTGTCGAATCTTGCTTTAGAAACGAACGTGGCAGTGTCTCGCGAGTTGAACGATCCATTGTATTCCAAGAAACTCTTGTACAATGGGATTGGTTCATCTTTTGGTCGATATGCATCTTCGGGATAAAATATTCCAGTTGCAATTTCCAATTTCGCTGATATCACCGAGGAATTATATCGTGCAATTATTTCTCCTTGACCGTGATCATCAGGGGTAACATATGCTCTCGAAGTAATCTTCGTGAATGGTCTCACAGCAAAGTTGTTTCCATCTTGACGCGTAAGATCAGGCTCTTCCACAGCCCATATGAAAATATGTCTTGGTTTCTCAATCGACGAAGATATTACGAACCGTCCTCTCGATTCACTGTACGCTCGACTTCTCTCTACTCTTTCTGCTTGAAATTTGAGTGTATGCTTGTGGATCTTCTGAAAAGGACTTCCTGAAAATTCTATCCTTGGAATCACAAGCGACATATCTGGAATTACTAACTTGCAATTAGCAACACCAGTCGCTGAATACAACAAAGCTGAGTTCTCCGTTACTTCCATTTCGATAACGAACCTTCCAGGTGGACATATTTCACCCTTGAAAGCGTGAAAAAATCCATATCTATTCAATGCCATAATTGCTGTTGTTTCACGCGATGTGTCAGTCAACTTGGATCTACGTTCGAAACCCTTGTTCGTGGTTCTATCTGCTTTTGCTGTCTTCGATTCATTGTTTTCAACAGCATCTGGATACATGAACATCGATGGGCCAACTCCTCGAACGTACTCATCAGAAAAATCAACAACGTTCTTGATGTTCAAAGCAAAATGTGCATCCATCAATTTGTAAACATATCTTCCATTGCAAGACACCTTGAAAGACTTCACCAGTGTGTGCAATCCAGAAGCTACAGCAACGTTCGTTCCCGCAATCAAAGGTTCTCCATCCGCAAGACGAATTGTGAATCTGATCTTCACGAAAGCATTGTACCAATCAAAAGGTGTAATTTCATTCGTGTTATCCACAACGAAGCGATAGTGTGTGTTATTTCCTCTCACCAACCCGTGTGGGTTCCCCGATGTGATTGTTTCGAACTCGAATCTGTCAATTTTGCTATCTCCCATAATATTGGTTACATAATATTAATTGCTGAGCGATGCTTTTCCCGAAACGTTCGAAATCTTAACTTCTCTTTCCCTAAGAACCAAAGCGTACACATAGTAGGGTTTGTTGACTGCAACTCCATACGAAAATTTCAACGTCAATGGAGTACTGCCATTCTTGAGATCTCCTCCTTTGTTCCTCAAATCGAAGTACAACAATCCGTTCGTACGGATGTTCTTCATCGTTATGAATGGTGAATAGTACACATCGTTGAAAGCTTTGTTGTATTCCATAAGTCTTCTGTACACCCTGAGGAAATCCTCTGAAGGTTCGTACGCTTCCCTTGGATAGTAAACCCCATTTTCAACTTCCAATTGTGCTCTTGTCATTGTTATACCGTTCAATGCCAATGTGTTCAATGCAAAGCAATTCCCTGTTTGTGGTTCGTTTGCTGTAGATCCAACTATGTCTTCATTCAAAATAGCCCAACAAAATACATGTCTCGGTCGAGAAATTCCTGATGAGATGTCGAACTCTCCACTTGGTGTTGTAAACAACTTACTTGCAATGGTATGCTCAGCCAAGTAACTCCAACTCTTTGGAGTGAGGTATTTGTTCATGTACATCGACAAACCATCACCATTGAAGTGAACTCTTGGAATAACAAGATTCATCTTTGTGAACACGACTCTTCCATTAGCAACAGCTGCCAGTCGAAACAACATCTCATTGTTATTCGTCGCATCGAACTCGATTTCAAAACGTCCTGGGGGACATATTTGATTGTGGAACGAAGCAAAGAACCCGTATCTATTCAAAGGGAGAATGGCACTAATTGATTCCGAGTTGTTTGCCAATTTCTGTCGAGCCTCGAATCCAGCATTGTCGTTGATTACAGCCGTTGCTACAAACGTTGATCCATCTGCTTTACCAACATCTGGATACATGAGGAATGAAGGGCCTACGCTTTCAATGTATCCCTTTGTAAACTCGAGGATGTTCTTTACATTCATCGCCATATGGAGTGGTCCTTCGGAATTGTAAATAAGTGTTCCACCGTAAGTAACTTTGAGTGAGGAAAACATCAAGTGTGTGCCACTTGGTGGAATAATAGCTTTGTCAACGATGTTTGCTCCATCGGCTTTATTTTCCACTTTAAATTCGAGATTGAGGAAAGCGTTGTACCAATCCAAAGGGTTCACCTCGTTCGTGTTATCGACAGTGAACTTATATCCAGTCTCACCTTGGAATACACCGTTCGCTGGAGCGACGAGTGGATTCACCAGTATGTACGTAGTGTCTTCGTATCTTTCAACGTATCGTGGGTTCCTAAAGTCTGTCATATAATTCGTTAGATAAAAGTTAACAATTCATCGAACTTCACGGAAATCGGTTTTTTTTTATGCTTCTCTCATTTCCTTGTTCATCTTGCTTTGGACGATCTCCAACGTTTTCGCGATCTCATCACCCTTAGTGTTTGGTGTTATTGAAGCTTTGGATTTCTTTTCCTTCTCGATACTCTTCTTCCTCTTCTTCTCCTTGCGACGAACTCTCTCCACGGGCGATGTCGCTTCCTTATGATTACCATCCGAAGACGATTCACTTTCCACATTATCATTGTAACCATCGCCATCTTCAAATTCATTGATATGAACAATTGATACATTGCCAAACTCGTCTCTGCATTTCCTGAACTTGTTCATACTTTTATCTCAATAAAAGATTAAGCGTGACAGGAACACTGTTTAAATCGACGAGTCTGCCAAGGACATCCGTTATGTACACGCGTATCGATGTGATATTATTCGTGTTGATCATGTTCAGTGTTCGATCTTGAATGGATGCGCTGGGGGAAGTTCTCCAACATCGAACTCACACAACACATCCGTCGATCTCCCGGAAAAGATCGAGTCGGAAAGTATGTTCAAATGTACAACCAATACATCAATAGAATTGGTGATATTCGGCCACAACGTTCCGTATTCGTCCGTGATTGTTACGATCAGCTTATCGAATCCGATTAGTTCTCTGAACGATCCTTCTCTGAAATCGACTTGATAACCTGCATCCAATTCGACCATCACCTTGAAAACGAAATCTTGAAAAACTATTGAAACACCTTTCTTCTCCTTGTCAGCTGGTTTATGTTTGTTATTTTCGATTTCTCTTTGAATGAATACGTTCAAATCTTCGTACGCATAATTTCCATCAGGGAAAGTAATTTGTGTCCAAGTAACACCGCTATCATGAGAATATTTCATCTTGTTGTTTCCATACACTTTCGTTACGTTGTACCACGAATAACTCATGCTCAAACGTTCCAATCCAACGAAGTGTCTTTCGTTATCGAAGAACTGCAATGCTGGATTGAATCTCGTTGTGAAATCATGAGGAACGGACGAACCTTCTCCATCGAAGGAATTTAAAATTATTGGTCTCTCCATACAATTGGTTACACAAGATATCTCTCCACAAAAGCGTCGTATTGCTTCTTCGCAATCACTCCAAGCTGTCTCAAAGCATCGATGATCATCCATATCTCGTTTGCGATCTTCTGATTGTTGTTCCCCGCAGATAATGTACCAATCAATAGTTTCAATCTTGCGACCAAATCATGGGCTGAAACGAATATCTTTCCACCTTTCTTTCTCTTCCTCTTCCTACCTATTCCTTCTCCTTCGGTGCTTTCGGAATCGAAGGATTCTTCCTCCTCCTCCTCCTCCTGCTCCTCCTCCTCCTCTTCTTCTTCTTCTTCTTCTTCTTCTTCTTCTTCTTCTTCTTCTTCTACCTCCTTTGCCGCTGCTTCCTTTGCTGCTTTCTCTTTCTTCTTCTCCACCCTAAACTTCTCACCAGCTTTCTTCGAAGCTTCCTTTTTCCGGGGGTGAATCCCAGACATAGCCTCTTTGTTTTCGATCAAATTTTTCAGGTAGTTAGAGTATTCCTTCAGCGCTTCGTTATTTTCGGATGCAATATTCCTTTCCTCGATAGACCTGGTGTTTATGGATCTCATAATGTTTCTTTCCTCAGTTGCTTTGGCAATTGCTATCCTTCGTTGTTCCTTCATCTCCTCGACGTCGTAGAATATCGAGCTTGGAAGAGGAAGGTTGAATCGTTCCTGCAACAATGTGCGAACTTCCGGACTCAATCCCTCGTCTAAATGAATCGTTCCACTACTATCTTTCACCGCTTCTATGTTCTTCAAAGAATTCAGGATCGTTAAGTACCTGTTTAGAACCCCATTCGCATTATCAAAGTCTACCTCCTTCCATCCTGGAGAAGATTCGACAACCTTTTTGTTTAGGAAATCGTTCCTTTCACGCCCATTGCTTCGAATTGCCGTGATCACCTTTTCGATGTTTTCCTCGATTCCCTTTGGATCGTTTTCGAGCGAGTTGGGAAGAGGTAAACGATAGAACTTCAATAGACCTCGATCGTGATTATCGAAGTTATCGTCGAGATCGTAAGTTCTTCTACGTTTGCGAGTTGGCTCGCCTTCGTCGAAAGAGGTTTCGAACTCTTCACTGGACCTACCTTGTTGAGAAATTGCCTTTGGTCTCGCCCCCATATCAAGGGCAGATGGTTCAAAACCCGTAGGAACCTCTCGTGTTCGTCCTTCTGTGTCGGTGACAGTTATTCGAGGAATCGGTCTATCGTGGAATTCCAATGCCCGTCTATTTGCTTCTTCAATCGCTTCTTTCTTTGTTCCTTCGATCGCTTCCTTCTTCGCCGCCTCGATCGCGAGAACGTTGCCTGCCTCGATCGCTTCCTTCTTCGCCGCCTCGATCGCGAGAACGTTGCCTGCCTCGATCGCTTTTATCGTTTTCTCGCTTTCTCCTTCTAGTTTCTTCGTTAATGGCTCGAAATGCTCTTCTAAACCGAGCTTTCTTGCGATTTCTTCATCCTTCTTGGTCTTTAACACACTCGAAATCGTTTGTTGCATGTCATAAGCTCTTTTCTTGCTTTCAGCGTACTTCTTTAGCAATGCGATATCCATATATTTATCCACATATTATTATGGAGATTCCTAACTACGATGTCAAACAATTACCCGATAAAACAACGAAGAAACATGTTCTTCCCGAAGATCATCGCACATTAATATCAGGGCAAAGCAATTGTGGAAAGACAAACACATTGATGCATATCATTAGGAAACCCTTGTGTTACTACGACAAAGTTATCCTTTACACTCCCAACGCTCACCAAGACAAGATCAAGGCCCTGGATGATGTAATGGACAAGGTTTCCGAGATTGTTGGCTATCCAGTCCTCGAAAGGTTGGATGATGAGATAAAATATGTTTCCGATTACACGATCAATGATAGGAAGTTAGTTGTCTTCGATGATCTCATGAATTGGTCGAAAAGGACCCAAGCGAAGATAGCAAATCACTTTACGAATGGCCGGCATCACAAAATATCACCGATTTACGTGAGTCAAAGTTACTTCGCCATTCCACGCCATATTAGATTGAATTGTTCTCATCTTCTCCTCTTTCCACCCACGTCGAGCCATGAAATGCGTATGGTGTGCTCGGAGAACATGATATCGCCAGAGGTGTTCGATAATTTGGAGAAATATGAGTTTGTTTTCGTTGATAAACAGAACAATAAGATTGCGCGGAACTTCACAGGAGATTTTGTCTAACCATGTATATGCTGACATATTGTGTAAAGGAGAAGAGAAAAACTGAATCGGTTCCTGGCTCCGAGAGCTATTCGAGGACGAAGAATGGAAGAAAGATGATGCAATCAACGTGCGCATCGTATCAATCAAGGAAATGAACGTTCGTTAAGGGATAATAATCCACCCAATATTATGGAAACATATTGCGTTCGAGATAGAAGAAAAACGTTGTCAAAACCCAACTCAATGAGAGTGAGCAAAACATCGAATGGAAAGACCATAGTAAGGTCGATTTGTGCCGTATGTGGTAGGAAGAAATCGATATTTGTTAGGAACAACAAAGGATCGCAGGGTGGAGCATTAGATATTCATGCATTGATTGGGAAGCTTCCTAGACCAAAAGGTGGTTTTACACCAGGTCAATACAAGTATTTAGGCCCTTACAACCCTTTGGATAAGCAATTGACGTACGATAAGGATACTGGGGAAGTTATTGAATGGCGTGTTCCGCCTTAGAACAAAACCGACGAGATCGCCGCACATCATGACATATGTTATGACATGGGTAAGTCGAAACATTCGTGCGACAGAACGATGGTTTCATCACTGGACGCCTTGTTCGCGAGGGCAACCATCAACACAAAGAGGAAATTCGGAGTAGGAAGAACCATGTAACACGATTTTTGAATTAGGAATATTCATGTAAGGTGATTTCGAGCTAGAAATATTCATGTAAGGTGATTTTCGAGCTAGAAATAATCATGTAAGGTAATATTCAGGTAAAAATGGTCATTTAAGGTGAAATATTCGAAATTTCCGGGAAAAATCGATGAATATCGGTCATTTTAAGATGAATAGGTCAGTTTGGTCTGAAAATGTATAAACACTTAAAGGATACTATCGATTACATGTTATGGATATATATATATACATATCAGATTAATCGTGTTCAGGTTACAGATGAGTTTATCCTAGACATTGACGATTTCAAACTAGATTTGGTAAGAGGTGTTGATATAAACATATTGTTGGGAATGTGTTTGATTTCTGGTGTTCGAACTGGTCCACTCATCATTATCAACCCTCCCCCGGAAAACGACGTTCGAGAAGTGATTAACCTAATGGTTCAGTTCGTTCGCAATAAAGGGATCAGTTTCCCATACACCGTTTCATATGTAATGAGTAACAGTTATCGACGCTCCAACCAGATTGTTGAAATAACGTTGTATGAATGTGGAGATGTTTTTAAGCACGAATGGAAAGAACCATTCGACACAAGAGAAAGGTTCGATGATATGCCAGGAAGTCCTGCGGAACTCGAAGAACAATTTGATCAGCTCTTCGAAGTGACTCCTTCTTCCGAAGAGCTTAGCGATTGCTTCAGTGAATTGGATATATCGAGCAGTGGAGATGAGAACGAAGATGGGGACGAGGAAGACGAACGCGAAGACGCAGAAAGGATTCAATGTGACATATGCTACGAGGAAGATGGGGAAATTGGAAGAACGAAGTGTAATCATAATTTCCATCCAAACTGCTTTTTCGAGTGGTATCGGGTACATGCAGATTGTCCAATGTGTAGACAAAATCCAAAGGATTGTGTAGCGAACTAGTATGAATAAGTGGGAACTCTTTAGCAAGGAGTTACACAAACCTGCGAGAAGGAAGTTTCAGAGAAGGATAGTTTTCGTGAAGAAAACGGATGACATTTGGGCAGCCGATTTAGGCGATATGGCCAGTTTGCAGTTGTGGAACCATGGTACGAAATATCTCTTGTTCGTTATCGATGTGTTTTCCAAGTTTGGATGGATTGTGCCATTGAAGAACAAGAAGGGCGAAACCGTGGTTGAAGCGTTCAAGAAGATATTCAGGAATGGCAGAAAACCAAGGGCGATTTGGACAGATAAAGGAACGGAGTTTTACAATGGAAAGATGAAGATGTTCTTATCTCGCCACAACATAGTTTTGTATTCGACGTTTAACAAAGAGAAGAGTAGTATCGCAGAGAGATGGATAAGAACAATGAAGACAATTATTTTTAGATATCTCACCGCACATGGAATGCGGAATTATATCGACGCTCTTCCTCAATTATTGGAACAATACAATTCGTCTTTCCACAGATCAATAAAGATGACACCAAATGAAGCATCACGTGAAGAGTCGAAGATGATAGTCGCGAAGAATTTGTTTGGCAAACAAAAGATTGTTATGGACAAGAAGTTCAACGTTGGAGATAGAGTGAGACTATCTCGAGATAAACGATTGTTCGAGAAAGGGTATCTTCCCAATTGGACAGAAGAGATCTTCGTTGTTTCGAAGGTTCGAATGACGAGTCCACCAACTTACAATGTGAAGGATTTGAAAGGGGAGAATATCAAAGGATCATTCTATGCAGAAGAGATGCAAATTGCCAAACAAGATGTGTTCAGAATAGACAAGGTTTTAAAGATCGAAGGTGATAAGGCATTGGTGAAGTGGAAGGGATATCCAGAAAAGTTTAATTCTTGGATTTCCCTCGCGACCATTGAACGAATTAACCAATGAAATGAATATGTGTTGAGGGGATGAGTTATTTAGATTATACCACCCCACGTACGTCCAAGGACGCAACATTCGATACTTATATACATCAAGACATAATGCAAAAAGCAGCAAGAAAAAGGAGGACACTCCTGTTAGAATCATTGAAGGAATTAATGCCAGTCGAATCGAAGTTAACGAAAAAAGCATTGATGAAGATTCACGGTTTGAAAAAGACTAAATTATCGAGAGCAGATGTATTAATCGATCTGATTACTAGCAGAACAAAAGAGCAACAAAAGATAGTTGAAAAAGAAACTTTGCAAGGAAAACGCACGAAGGAACTCAAGAAGTGGAAAAAGGTTGCAAAGAAGATGAAAGAGAACATTGCAAGATATGATAAAATAATCGAAGCACCAATAGCATACAATCGTGCCATGGAAACGATGAATCATTTTAATCCAGGTGTGATACATGTACCAAAGGAGGTAAGGAAAAGTCTTAACATTAACAATCCATATTTGGCTGACGAGAAGCACGCATTCCCATTCCAAGACGAAACATTAATCAAGGATAATCCTTTTGGAGTAAAACTCATTTCAAGCATTCCACCAAACGATTTCTTCTTCGAGGATACGTTTGTAGTTAAAAGTGACGCGTTGTATGCTAAGTTGGAATGGGAACGGATTTGGCACACCGAATTTGATACTAATATGATTCGTCATGTTGTAATGCACGCAAAGAAGTTAAGAGATTTAAAAGATAACGATTTGATGAGAATCATCATCGAGGGTGAAAAGATGCCAAATATGATATCAACACCATTTGTAAAGGTGAAGAATCTTCCAAAGTATATTGTTTACATGATGGAACACCTCGACTATCGAGAAATCACATATTATAAATCTAAAGTGATTATTCAAAGTATTAAAATGCCAAGAGGAACTGGAAGATTGACGATTTCGCAAAATAACATCGAAAAGAAGAGGAGTATTGTGCAAATTAAGAACACAGATGCCATTTGTCTTGCTCGAGCGATATGTACTGCCTGGGCAATAATCAACCCTGACAAATGGACGAAATCACAAGTTAAAGATGGTTTTTGTGGTTCAAGAAAGCTACAAGGAACAGAAGCAAGGAAGTTGCATGAAGATGCAAACGTTGAAGTATCTGAAGATGGAAACACCTTAGAAGACGTAAAAACATTTGCCAAACATTTGAACGTAGAGATCAACATAGTTGATGCTGATCATTTCAACAAATTAACATTCACAACAAATGAAGAAGCAAAGAGAAGAATATATCTGTACAAACAACGGAACCATTTCGATGTGATAAAATCTATGACTGGTTTCAAAGATGTAAACTATTATTGTCACACATGCAAGAAAGCATACGACAAAAGAGACAAACATCGATGTCCATCTAAGTGTTTGTCGTGTTTCGTTTATTTCGAAAAGACAGCAAAATGTAATGGTGAAACAGTAACTTGTGATGTATGCAATAGACAATTCTTCGGAAAGGATTGTTTCGATAACCATTTGGTGAACAGAGCAAGCAGTTCCAACAAGATCGATACTGTTTGTTCATCGGTGGCGAGATGTAAATTATGTGAAAAGATCATTGTGAAACCCTTCATCGAGAAACATCGATGTGGTTTCAAGGAATGCAAGAATTGCAAAGGATATTACAATCCTAAAACTCACATGTGTCACATGAGAAGGGTGAATAAAAAAGGTGGAAGATGTGATCATGATCCAAAATGCCCCAATATCAAATCGTGCCCATCATCGAGAACATTCACTGAAAAATACATGTTTTTTTATTTCGAGTGTTCTCAAGATACTGGAGTACACATTGTGAACTTGGCAGTTTGTCACGATTTCCATGGAAATGAGAAAGTATTCAAGAATATCGATGAGTTCTGCAAAGGTATGCTTACAGAGGAATTCAAAGGATTTACATTCATCGCGCACAATAGTCGTGGATATGATGCAACGTTCATTCTGCGATGGTGCGTGTCAGCTGGAATCAAACCGTATTGTATTTACAATGGTGCGAAGATAATGTTGATGGAGATAAATAGCTTGAGGATAAGGTTCATCGATAGTTTGAGTTTCGTCACCCAAGCATTATCCCAATTTCCAAAGACATTTGGATTGACAGAATTGAAGAAAGGATACTTTCCACATTACTTCAACAAACCATGCAATGCGAAGTATATCGGAAGAATTCCATCAGCAAAACATTATGGCCCGGATCAAATGAAAAGTTCCGAACGAGAGAAGTTTCTTGCATGGCATAAGGATCATGAAACGAATAATTACGTGTTCGATATGGAAAGGGAGTTGCTGGAATATTGTAGATCTGACGTTGATATTCTGAGAAGGAGTATGTTGAAATTGAGAGGATCATTCCTGGAATTGGAGAACATCGATCCGTTGCAATACACAACAATCGCCTCGGTATGCATCTCAGGGTTATTAAGGCCTGGCTCAAACCCTGAAACAATACTTTTTGCAATATCTTAAGAAATATTGTACGTAACCATTTTAAATTTGGGCAAACGTTAATTGCCATTGGTATTGTTCTTTTGGTAGAATCTTGCCATGGCAACATTATCACGTGACCATTTGTCGACCATTTTGTTGAAAAATATTCAACGCCCCAGAAAAAGTGGTCTTTCACTATAATGTAAGGAAAACATGATATCAAATAAATTGGTAGGAGATAGCCTGAACAGAACTAACTGGAAGAGTTGGAAGTTGTATTTAAAAGTTAAAGTTTTGAAAGTATCAAATTTTTGTAATCATTGAAATATTTTTATTTATTATGCACCACCCACCAGTTTTATTAACGTCGTGGTTGGGCAAATTATTTAACATCATTTTTTCATTCTATTATGCTGTCTGACCACTTCTTCCAGAAGCTCGATGATTTGTTCAAAATGGCCGCCAAAAGTGGTCACGTGATATGGTTACCATGGAAACACAATGTCAAAATGCTCTAAGCAGCATCACCAAACCTGTGCCCAAGTTTGAAATATTTCTGTAAAATATTTCTGGTTTCGTTCTGGAGCCTTGCCTTAACAACGCTGAGTTTAGCGATTATTATCTAAATATGCTAAATTTAGTAGTCGTTGTATACCTTATTATAGGAAATTAACACTCCTAGAAATTAACGTTCCATGAAATTAACGCGATTTTAGGGGTTAAATAGTTTCAATTCAAGAAAATTAACATGAAAATGAACATAAAAATTCCAAGTTAAGGAAATTAACGCGAAAACAGAGGACAAACACTTCTGCTCGTGACAAAATGAACTCGTTTTTATAGTTTAATAACAACAGAACATCGTAGCACAAGGCAACAATTCAGGCTGTTGTAACTGTGTGTCAAGCAAACATGCTGCAACTGCTTGTTTTCAAATGTTTTTTATAGTGGTGATCTTAGAGAAATTGTGTATAAATCAAGAAAATTAACGTCGCTAAATTTAACGCTTTACAAAATTAACGTCGCTAACATTAACGCTCCACGAAAAAATGCTCCATAAAATTAACGCAAGTTTTTAAAAATCGCGTTAATTTCATGGAGCGTTAATTTCTTATAATAAGGTGCTTGTTAGAAAGGACAGTACAGGATATGTAGCTCATTATAGGATCATATGTATGAGAACGGCATACTGGTTACCAGACCCGCACCATTAAATAAGAGGTCACTGGCCTTCTCCACAGGCAACTTCAGTGGTATTATACAAGCGGGAAATACGGAGAATTATGGCTATTGACCGTTAATATATGTGTCAAGCAAACATGCTGCAACTGCTTGTTTTCAAATGTTTCTTATAGTGGTGAGCTTAGAGAAATTGTGTAAAAATCAAGAAAATTAACGTCGCTAAATTTAACGCTTCACAAAATTAACGTCGCTAAAATTAACGCTCCACGAAATTAATTAATGATCCATAAAATTAACACACGTTATTAATACACGAGCGGCCGAAGCCCCGAGCGAGCAGCCGAAGCAAAGCGAGGAGAGAGCGTTCAAATTTTTTTTTCTGTCTCGCTCCCAGTCTCCATAGATCCATGGATCTGCAATAGATCCGGCATCATCAACGGTTTGGTGCAGAAGTCTTGCAGTATAAACAATTGATTTTCCAGTCTCCATGGCATCCAATCACTATGACTATATATCAACCCTCAATAATCATCATTTCCTCCATATTTCCGGCTAGAATTACCACTGGAGTAGCCTGCGCGTGGAGGAGGCTAAAAGGTCACAACTAAAGGCAGTCAAAGTGTTATCTGTCTTATCTAGGTTTGATACCAAACAATGGAAATATTATACTAAAGATTTCAATGCCAAGATAGTAGCATACTTGATGCTACACTTCTTCTCAGCTGGCAGGCGTGCCTTGGTCGACTGGACGTGCTCTGATTTCGCTTAGTTTGTCCTTTTCGCAACTGCAAGTTCTGCCCAACAGTCTCTAAACATCCGACTTTTCTTGAACATTCAGCTACCAGGTAAAACTAAACTGTTAATGATGTGAGTTTCTTTTGGTATTATTTGACTTATTGGGGTATTAACTATTATCATGTCACACATTTGTTTGTTGCTTGTTCAGTCGTTGGGTATTTCCATTCTACATCATCATGCAAGTCCATAAATCACAATAGCGTTTCTATGTAATCGAGCAATGTCAGTTTTGCACTATTTGCTAAAACATCCAGCGGATAAATCATTAGCCAGCATAAGTGTTAACTATTTAGCTTATATTATCCACTGGGCCAGTGTTCACTTTCACTTTCAAAAGAAGCTCACAAAACGGCAGCTGTTGCCGCGGTATTAAAATCAGCGAGCGGTCTGCTGCCGCACTGCTTATAAAAATATATGCAGGGTCTGCTGATGACCACTTTCAACTCATTGATAAAGAACGACACAATATATAGTTATCTTGAAAATAAATAGATCATTAACTTTATCAATAGTTTCTGTTTGCAAAATGCTAAACCGCCTTCTAAAAGCTTTTTGTATGCGGTATGGGGATAGAGGACTGGTTAAAAAATACTTTTCCACCTTAAAAGAGAAAGAACTAAAAGGAAGGAAGGGGAGCGGATGTGGAAGGAGGAGGAGTGGGTGTGGAAACAGGAGAGTCCATGTGGAAGGAAGGGGAGCATGTTGGGAAGGCGAGAAGCGGGTTGGGAATGAGTATAAGCGGCAGTGGACGAACAGGGGAGCGGGTTGACAAGGAAGGGAGCGGGTGTGCAAGAACAGGGGAGCGGGTTGGGAAGGAGGAGGAGTGGGTGGGAAAGGAAATGAGCGGCTGTGGAAGAACGGGGGATCGGGTTGGGAAGGATGGGAGCGGGTTGGGAAGGATGGGAACGGGTTGGGAAGGAGGGTGGCGGGAATAGGGGAGCGGGTTGGGAAGGAGGATGAGTGGCTGTGGAAGAACGGGGGAGCGGATTGGGAAAGATGGGAGCGGGTGTGGAAGGAGGAGAGTCGTTGTGGAAGGAGGGGAGAGGGTTGGGAAGGAAAGGGAACGTATGTGGAAGGAGGATGAGCGGCTGCGGAAGAACGGGGGAGTGGGTATTGGAGAACGGGGAGTCCGTCTACATGGTGTGGAAGGAAAGGTGCGTCTTTTACAGAATGACCTAACGCTAAGCGTGCCCATCCGGCAAGGCAAATGTTCAATATGCCTCTCTTAAAGAAGTTGAAAATATTTAGAGTTGGTCTCCGAACAATCACATGATGTTAAACTTAAGTGAAACATGAGAGATGGTGGTAAGGGGCAAGACAAGCAAGCCTCTACCGTATGCAGTACCAACAACAGAGAAAAAACTAGCTTAACTTATTATGTGTTACTCTTAATGAAGATCCTAGTAACTGGGATTCACACATACACACACTGCTACATAGAGTTAGTTGTCGCCTACATATCATAAGTGTATGCAAATTCTATGGCTACGTACGTTCTTAACAAGAACTTACAACTTTATTCGGAAGTTTAAAAATGTCCTTATTTAGGTATGCTGTGTTATTAAAATTAATAGCATACCTTAAAAGGTACTATTTAGGTATGCTGTGTTATTAAAATTAATAGCATACCTTAAAAGGTACTATTTAGGTATGCTGTGTTATTAAAAT
>JAOBYG010115543.1:0-11044 GCA_025403545.1 Epizoanthus stellaris
TCACTTAATAATAACTAATAGCAAACTGCAATGATATACGAGTAAATCATTTGTTAATTTACGTTCACAACATAATGTAAAAAAAGATATGAGCCACCTTAAAACGCTTTGATGTTTGCTGTAGTTGACAGTATTAGTATACTGGCATTCTTGTTCCCAGAGTCCGCGTTCTTTTAGGCCTGCGGCGAGGGACGAAGGGCTCTGGTCGCAACGGTTCCGGAAGTCAGAAATTATCTGACTTTCGGAGGTCGAACTATGAACGCAGAATACTTGTATTTGAGCATCGATCTCCATCATACTCCTTTGATCTACCACAGATCGTTGTTACATTTTCAAAATGACCACAAAACACCAACATATACTCGGCTGGGCACGAGAATACGTTTGTTTTGGTTTTGGAATAGTTCATAGAACGCATGTGCGAGAAACCGTTGCGACCAGAGCCCTTCGTTCCAGCCAGAGGCGTTAAAGAACGTGGGCTCTGGGTACGAGAATGAGTATGCGCCAAATAGGGAAGGGAGCATGCGCAAGGAGCCTGTTATTGGCCCCTGAATAGAGGACTGTACGTACATTAGGATAATTTAAGTTAAGGCAATATAAAATGGCTTCGAGTGTCTATAAACTATGATATAACACGCCGGAAGTGATAGAGCACGAGACAAGTTTAAGAGGAACACGAGGCGAAGCCGGTATGGGTATGGGCTCGGTTTCAGCCGTTGATTTTTCGGTGCGCCCGCGATCCTCTCAACCTTGAAAGGTTGTTTGTACCTATGGGTGCGCGTTTCTCTGTGATGCGACGGATGTATCGACTAAGTTTACCGGTATCAACTTAATGGTTGGTAAGATTCATTGTTTGACTCGGGCCTTAATTCCAAGAAAATATCGATCTCGTTAATACGCCACTTTACTAATGCAAATTTTCTCTCGTTCCAGTTCACTGAGGGAGCAAAATGATGTTGCACGGCCACATTTGTCTCATTAATTCAACAAAATCTTCAAACTTTGCCCCCTTGGTGAACTGGGAGGAGAGAAAATTTGCATTAGTAAAGTGGTGTATTAGCCCTTACTGGTCAGTTGTGAAACTTGAACACACACATAAATAATGAAAATGGTTACTTATTTTACGTTTCATTAAATATCTGTGCTCCCAACTGATGTAATCCATAAGTTCTCGGACACTTTGGCCGCGACCAGACTTGGTGCCCCTGCCCAAGCACCGTGCCCTGGCACTAAAAAGAATGCTGTGCTCTGGAGGCTAATTTGCCCAAACATGCCCAGTTATTCATTGTGTTCGTGGCAACAGGCTGGACGCCAGGTGCAGTCATTGTGTTTACTATTGTTTCATTTTGGCCTGCAACGTAAAGCTAACTTAAAAATTATCGTCAGAACTACTTCCTAGAACTCTGTCGAAACGATTATTGTCTTCAATAATTTTCTCTTCGACCTTTTTGTATACACGAAAAAGGTCTCGGGCACCGACGAAATGCTGTTCAAACCGGTGCCCGAGAACGGTGCCCGGGACCTACCTCTGCCGAGAAATTTGCATTGTCACTCAAAAAAAGTTACGTTCAGACAGGTGCCCAGGCATCGTGCTCTGGCACCAAGTCTGAACGGGGCCATATATATTATTTATTTATTCGTTCATTAATTTTTAAATATTTTATAAATTAAAAAAAAATTAACACGTCGCTAGCACTGACGTTCATCGACATTTCTAACAATTTTATGCGACTGATATTCCAAAACTGCTGCGAGGTTTTCCAGAGTTTAAGAGGAAGTTATGATGCAATAATTATTTTGTTTACCGAAGAGTTTTCAGTTCTGAGAAGTACGGCCAGAATAATGTGATATTTTTAAAAATGTATTGTTAAATATACCTAGGCGGGGGCCGTGGGGGGGGGAGTCGCAGACCACCAACTGCTACCTACATACTATTTCTCTCGAAACCAAATATTTCATCAGACGTAAAAACCAAAACTTTGTAGAACCATTTTATCGACGAATCAAACCGCAAGTGGTTCTGACGCCCCTTATAAAATGCTGTTCAGATGGCCTTGGCGATGCTCGCGATTGTTTTTCACATGCTGTTACAAACCCACTCGCTTCCCGGCTGCGGCCAATGACTTTAAGAGTTCAGCGAAAGGCTGACTGTTCCTCACACCCGCAAGACCTCGGGTCAGCAGTGAGAATATTAAATCATTTTGAAGAAATTGAACGAGTAAACTCCCGACATGACGAGAATGCTTATAAAGACTGCTGTCGGGCGTGTGAAGCTCATGAGGAAATTTGTATCAACACTTTAGAATGAGCTTTGAGCTTTATTTGCAGCTGTGGCTGCAATGGACCATTTCGTCTGAGCCACCAGACAGTTCGCTCTCCAGCCTTCCCGCAGTAGCCCATGTTTTCACATAAAACCATTTTTTGGTATCAAAAGAAAGGTTGATCATGAAATAACAACTTGGTTGACGTTTGATGCATTTGTTGTATGGCTTGAGCTTCGTAAGACAGTAGCTCGTCTATGGACAATCTCGTTCCCAAAGCCGACGTTTTTTTGCCAGCGGCGTGGAACGAAGGGCTCTGGAACAATCTAGGCGCCAGTCCACGAGCTGCGGACTACCTTATAAGGCTGGTCGCGCATGCGTTGGCGTGTGGATTATTCCAGAGCCCTTCGTTTCTGCCACAGGACAATCTCGTTCCCAGAGCCAACGTTCTTTTAGTCCTGCGGAGAGGAATGAAGTGCTCTGGAATAAAGCACGAGCCAGCGCATGCGCAAACCGCCGCTAGTGGTATCAAATGTACCGTTAGAAAGAGGTTGGTTTTCCTGGTTTAAGTATTTCTTCAAGATTTTGAAGAAATGATGAAGAGAAATCCAGAGCCTTTGATCGCCTACAAATGCCGCTGGATAACATATCGTGGGCACTGTTAGAAGAGCGAGCAAGGCTCTGGGAACGAGAATGGGACTGGCTCGTGCTTTATTCCAGAGCCCTTCGTTCCTCGCAACCTCGTTCCCGCGCGCCCAAAGCCCCCGACAAATTACCCTGGTACAGGCTGGATTTGTGTGACGTCATAATGTGCCAGAATCTTGCACACAGTACCTGCGGTGAATCATGGGATACTTAACGGTTTGTCGCTGATCTGAGCGGAAGATCAGAACACAACTTTACTCAGTTTCGACCGTTTCAGTGAGTAAGTATTATGATAGTGTCCTCTACAATATGGAACTGGGGAATTTCTTAAAAGTTCCGTCCTTGCCACGGTGTGGCAAACAGTTTCGAGTTTATTTGAGAGCAGCGCGATTCATCGCCGTATATTAGACGGAATCACCAAACTGAACAAATTATACAAGTATATCAACAACCGCCGGAACAAGAGTGAAGCGACCTTGGAACAAGTGGATGGGATTCGATTCACAGCTGTTTATCTGGCCCGGAAAATATCCCTTGGTGTAACCATTTGACGGGGGCTTTGACGCGCGGATGGCCCTGGGAACGAGGTTGCGTTCCTTGCCGCAGGCCTAAAAGAACGTGGGCACTGGAAACTTGATTGGACCCCAGAGTTTTTCTCTCTATTGCGCATGTCTGTCATGACGTCGTCGCTGGCCTTAAAGAACGTGGATTGGCCGCAGGTCAGATAAAAACGTGGGCTCTGGGAACGAGATTGTTCTATGAACACCTTCTAGATCATGGTACATGTGTCCTGTTTAGTTCTGCACCACAAACGAAAAAGTGCAGTGTGAGCCGAGAAACGAACACGTTGAAGTCGGTTCTACCTTAGCAGGCGTTCTGGTTGTAAGCTGTTATACCAAAGCAGCTTTAGTGCTCAGACCGAAGTCAGAAAGCTTAAAATAAATTATCGTGCAAATGTAGTAGTTCTGATTGTATTTTAGGAGTTACCAATAGCAAGTGAAATGCTAACGAATCACTCGGTGATATAGAATTACAAAATATCACTTCTATATAAAATCGTTTTAACTGCTTGCAATTTTGTACAGCGCAGCGAGCACAGCATTTGTCGCAATTGTTGATATAGTCATGGTCACTGCCACGTCAAAGGTTTAGCATAGATAAAATAAATTTATCACAGCGGACAGCAGTCTGCTCAAACTGAGTGTGTGAGATAGAGTTGATCATACTTCCAGGTAGGTTCGTAGTTTCTATTTGAAATGAATTATTAACTTTGGTCATCATATAGGCCATATAGCATTGCATTGCCCGGTTCAGGTCGCTTTAAAGTCAATCTAAATTTAAGTAAATGTAGCCATATAAACATAGTTACGGTGTGCAGTGAATCCTCGTGCAGCTACCTATACTCAATCCGGATGGTCAGAAAATGCAGATAGCTCTGTGTTCATTTTGGTTTTTCCCGGGCTTTTCATCTAACACAATTTCCTGTGGCCATTGCGACAGTGAAAGTGGAGAAATCACTACAGCTGTCAACTATGAAAAAATTTACGGTGTCTCATCTTCAGATCGTGTGTAGCTGTTTTGCACGTTGTTTCCCGTACCTAGACCATTCCAGTATTCAAGTTTATGTTGTCGTGAAGGTTGACAATGTATAACTGTTTTAATTTATGTGCCAAAATGAACACGGCAAGATAAATGCACCAGGCAAATGCATCGCCATCTTGAATTTGCACAACTGTGGCGCGCAAAGATCCCTGGGATAGTAGCTCGCATCTCGATTTTTCGCAGCATGCAAGATTATTGTTGCTGCCTCGTCCTGCTCGACAGTAATTTTAATTAATTTCATCCAAAAGTACCACTGAGGAAGTGTCTGTATGTTTGAACCTTTGGCAATTGTTTCGATACAACCTCGACCACTGAAAAATGAAAGGCCCGTAAAGCTCTGACACAGAGGCAACATTTACATCTTTAAATGATGAAGTCGATCTAGCTCCACTTATCGTGAGATGGAGCTAGAAGGTCCCAGAATGATTTGTTATTCTGTCTCACCACAAACTCTGCTCGCTACTAATTGCTGATAGGTTCAAGTGTGTGCGTTGGCACTAAATATCTTTTTAAAATGTTAACTTGTTTTATCTGGCGCAGTAGTATTTTTTAAAATCATATATAGAATTATTGGTGATATTTTTCAGTTTGACCAGTTCGAATTCTACTTGGAAAATTGTATACAACAGGAAGACACATGAAACGGACATCCTACAGAAACAAATCGGTCGTTGAAACACTGAATTTGTAGTAAAAAAACTTGAACATCAGTTACTCTGTAAATTCTCGAAACACGATCTTTTATTCTAAACGTTTACTTACTTAATGTAGAATATATACTATTTAAGCTGGCAGTGGTATATATAATGACCATAAAGGTATATTTATAGAATCCAAATCGCAGGGATTCGAGTCTTATTTGGAAGTATCGCATATAGTGTGATGATTACATACTGTCAAACCCGCCCCAACTTGTATTATAGCGCGGTATCATTTACAAACCTTTGCCAGATCGCAAGTGAAACACTACGTTGCAGTTGGACCTGGCAGCTGGTCACCACAGTAAGTGAAGATAGCTTGAAGCTGGTGAGTGTCAGTAGCAGAGCGCGGGGTAAGACTGAACTGAGTCAATGCGAATAACAGCAAAATGCCTTCTTCATCCTCGCTAACAGCCAAAAATTAGTCCTTTGTCACAAAGAACGAAATTAAAGTGAACACCAGCGTAAATTGATCGATATACTACCCAAATAATTTAATTTTCAAACAAACTTCGACAAATACAATACTGGATAAGAAACATTTTCCTTTAATGTCTCGAACATTTCATGACAACCCGTACATTCGCTTGCTAGTCTCTTTGAACATGACCATTAATTTATCAACTAAAATCATTTACGAACTGAATGGTCCAATTTGTAAGAGGAAGTGGTGAAGTAAACTTTACTATATATATATATATAGCAATTTAGGTTTGGCTGTTGGCTGCATGATCGGCAAGTAGAACTGAAAACGGTAATCTCCAGCATGAAGCTTGTCACTAATCAAGGCGTGTTCTCTTATTACTGTGAACGAGAGAAAGTCAACTTTTATGGACATACAAAGTCTGTTACTCGAAACGTCTGGTATGTTTAAACCTTTGGCGCTTTTCGATACAACCTCAACTGCTAAACAATTGTTCCGATGAAGTGCTACAGCTTACACAGAAAAAACCTTGGTATTTGTCCTCCAAACGCCAATAACTAGGGACATGCGTGGGACTACGACAATATAGCCACGTCCTCCCTTATCCTCCTGGACGAGCTGGGGAGTATGTCTTCCTGTGCCATTCACAAACCAGTAAACGCCTGCATGGAGCACTGTGAAACGTGCTGGTTTTTAAAATCGTATTTGCCAGCATTTAACTCTAAATTTATCTCGCTATCGCGATGTCAGTGTTGCAGAAAGTAGGTTTGCGATTCTGCCACTGCAATTTACAATTGAACAGACAACTACATGTCGCTGAAATAAAACACAAATCAGTAACTGATCATTAGTAGGAATACCTAAAATGTGTGCAATTCTGCAATTGGTTTCGGCTCCATTAAATCCAATGGCATTCAATGGCATCGATCATTGTTATCAATAATTGCTATTGTATTGTGATAAACAGTAGATGCAAAACGTACGCCTCGTTAATTTCTTTTGTGTATCAATAATCGCCATATATTTACCTGCCTCCGCCCTCCTTACGAGCAGTTTGTGTGGTGATATATCAGTTGTGACAAATATGAACTTTTTAAAACAATAGCCCACCTCGAGGTTTTTCTCAATTTTGATATTCGGCCTGGATCGAAAAGCCATCGATACTGATGTATAGAGCACCCAAAAATTAGCAAAAGCCCAAGATTTCAGCGTGATATCTTGTATAGAGGCGAAGATATATCAAAGTAAAAATTGAACATTCTTAATACAGACATTTGTACGGCGGTACTCAAATCTTGCATACCCGAATATCAAAATTTAGAAAACCTCGAGGCGGTCTATTTGAACTTTAAGAAGTAGTTCATCAGACTAAATCGCAATAAACCTCGCAAGAACAATTACATGTATTGATGGGATCAGCGTCTGTTTGACATCCCAGCGATGTATTTGAAAAACGAGAAACAATCCATGATTACTTTGAAACTTCTGAGCAATACTACAGAGTTGAAAATCAAGGCTGGGATAAAAAAAATGTATAGGGAAATGCAATTTATGGCAACTTTTCTTTGTTTTTGTAGCTATATTATTATTCTACCGACTTGGTTTAGTTTGATTGTCCCTCATTCATCATAGATATTGTCCCCAGCTGAATACAGAAGATGACGTCCAAGTGTGTGCTCATTGTTCTTCTCGTGCTTGTGATCTGCCTGTAAGTATCAGACCCGGGCTTATCCACTGCGCCAAATAGAAGCCAATATTATTTTTTTGAAAAACTTCAGTTGCCCATATGTTGACCATAATAAGGGTATTCCAAAAATGCAATAAAAAGAGGGGGTCCCAATACTCGTTTTTGAGTAATGCCTATTATGGAGTTGCACATTATGCTTTAATAGTGAAAATTGTTTCTAGCTGAGCATTTGCAAACAACAACCATTTACTGCAAAAAGCTAGTATTGGTAGCTAAGTAATCACAATTATATTTCTCTAATTATATCAACACTAACAAAAAGGCCGTTTTAAAACTATAATTATTCGGTATTACTGAATAATATGACAGAATCGTCCGCCAAAATGTATGTCTCTTGGAGCGGAAATATACGTGATAGTTTCATATATGTAAAAAAATTGTATACTTCCAAACATAAAAACTCTTTAAATTTCCACAACAGTTGCCCAAAGTTGTTGTAATACGACATCTGGAAAGAAAGAAGGGGGTCGCCAGACTCGTTTGTGAAATATTATACAAAAAAATTGCAAAATACCTTTTCCGCGGGGAGACTGGGGCGAGTTTGAAAAAGACCCTTAAATCATAGAGATTAGTTATATTTTCCATCCGCAACAATAGACATGGGTTAGAATGAGTAATGTGCAGTAGTAAATTATACTAATTGACTGGAGGTTAGATTTTCTTACAAAACAGATGAATGACCTTAATTGTAACAATATCATTCTCATACCCAGACCACACGTACTCGTTCTTTAACGCTCTGGCTGAAACGAAACGAATGTCTTTGGCCGCAACGGTTCCGGACGTCAGAAATGTTCTGACGTTTTGCCTTGCACAGCAACTGCACAGGCCAACTTGTCAGAATTGTTCTCTCTAGCCCTTCGTGCACAGCAACTGCACAGGCCAATTTGTCAGAGTTGTTCTCTCTAGCCCTTCGTTCCAGCCAGAGGCGCCGTCAGTCATACATTGTTTTCTGCTGTGACTGCCATCTTTCCTAGTTAAAGAACTAAGTCGTTTCCCCTCAGAACTGTATTTTGCTATTTTATCTCTCCATACACCGATGAGATATTGAATAAAGCTATCTGTAAGTTAAACAGTTTTAGGGTTTCTACTAACCTCTACTGTTCAAAGGCTTCTCCGTTCACAGAGAACGTTATTTTAATTTGTTTTAATTTTGCACTACCAAGAATTGGTAACAACTACAAGCGTACTCAATAACAACAGAAAATCCTTGTTTATCAGGCGAAAATGAAAAGTATTCTAATTCAGCTCTTCCAGTTGGAAACCAAATCGCGATTTGCTGTGAGTTAAAACTCAGTGATTCGCGCGGAGGATCCTGCTTTCTGGTCACGTGATCCTTTTCATTATGTCATGTCAACGATGGACTTGATTCGTAATATTTTTCAATATATTTTAATATTCCATGATAGAGCCGGCATTGTTTTTTTGTGAAAGCCAAGTTGGTTCAATATTTTCTTTGTAAATGGTTTGGTTTTCCTTTTAACTAATTATAAGTTAGCAACGCTGGTGAGCCACTCATAAAACGGATTAAAAGAGATTGATCGCCTTGAGAAAGAAAGCATTACATTCTGCCAATTTTAGTCGTTTTGAGACGATTTTGCAGTCTTAATTTAATTGACGACATTTTGTAAAGAAATTGTGCAAGTTGCAGGTGGTGCTATCGCCATAACTAGTTATATAAAATACAGTAAAGTAATGTCATAATTTCCTTCAAGCTGGATGTAACTATCAATAAATGGATTATTTTCTTTTTGAAATTTGTAGGGTTTTAAACTCAGCAAATTAGAAACACACTTCTATGTGTCATGAAAGAAACTTGATTCTGATTTGTATTTTATTTCAGCAACATTGTTTGCTCAAATGTAATTCATGTTGTTCACAATACGTTTTCTTCACTTTTATTTTACTCACACGTAAAGCTGATAAATCAATATTCCCTTTCCGTCAACACGTAAAGCGAAATAGCTGCAGTTCATCGTATTATTTGTAACGTCAGTTCATTCAGCAATTCCGGAACAAAATAGTTCGATACTGGAGTTTCAACCATTCTTTTTTACCATAACATGGAGCCTCGGATGTCGGTTAGTGCTATTTACACTGGGCACTGAATTGCACCTAACATTGAATTCACTTCCTGAACGTAATCTTACTCATTTGGGACTGAATTAGTCCATTGCGCCAAGCACTGATGATCTATATTTAAGCAATGTTTTTAATGGTTTAGAAAAACTAATGAGATATCTAGAAATTAGTATAGGCCGCGTTCACATGCACTTTGTGCCTCAACACAGTGCCCGGTCCGAGCGAGCGTGATACTCGGCGCCTGTGCCAACATTTGAGCACAGCGCTCAAACACGAGTACAAAGCGTCTGAAAACCTTGTACTCAGGCGCCGGATTGGGCACGGGCTCCATACAGTCTGCACACACTTTTATATTAGAAAGTACCCAGATATTCTACACACAAAACCCTGATATAGTAAAGGGGTATTATTCATATTATCTTCCTGCAAGTTAGTCTAAGAAATGTGTGTAATAAACTTGTCCACCATTCCAGTCCTTGATTCGTGACGGAGCAAGGTGAGACGAGTCGGAAGGAGAGGTATCATAAAAAGCGACGGACGATGCTGAGATATTCTAGAATATTTCCAATTAAAAGCCACACAATTTATGCCAGTGTTATCTTTTATATATAATTTGGGATGAAGTTAGAACATGTGCTGTAATAATCGAAGCGATCCGAGGCCGTTTCACTACTGAGAGTATAGTCATCTCTCTTTCCGCCCTGGTTCAACAACTAGTTGGTTCAACAACTGGTTCTGCCGTTCGCGCATGTTCATCAAAGAAGAAACGGAATTTCTGCTGTAAGTGTTAGAGGACTCTGCGTACATGCTTTTGACTAACGATAGCATGGCGCAAGACTACACAATATTTCACTGTCTCGAAAGAAAGAAACTGTGCGTGCCATTAATTATGAATCTGTGTAACTTGCAGGATGGCAGAGAGTTATGCATTCAGTACAGCAGATCGCGACGAGCTAACAGGTACCGAGTTGCAATCAGATGACGGATTATGGAGACGATCCCCAAATCCCAGATCCAAACATAAAGGCCGCCACCATAAGCATAAGAATCACAAGGCAGGTCACCACAAGAAAGGGCGTCACTCCAAGGGAGCTACGCACCACAAGGGAGCCTGCAAAACTTGCGCTCCCCATGAGACACCGCGACGGTTCGGCCGCAATTGCATGTGCTGTCCAAAGAAAATGTGCAAAGGAAAACTTATGTTTATTTCTTGAGTAAGTAATACTCGCCACATATTTTGCTGTCTGTCTGTGTGTCTGTTTGTTTGTTTGTCTGTCTGTGTGTCTGTATGATTATATGGCCAGACATTTGGTGCACGCATGCTCAGTTCGTTCGCGTGATTTTGACAGCAACTAGATTTAAAATTTAAACGAATTTGTATGAAAAATATTATTTTCTTATTTATTTCTCTTTTCAGGTTTCTGGTACAAATTTTGCCTCGATTCCAAAAGTAACTTACTTTATTGGACGTGAATATTTTGTATACCAAAGCTACGGAAAGTTTGGGAAAGATGCGGCTTTTTTAACTTTTTCGAAGGCATGAAAAGACGAAGAGGAAGTCATACAAATGTTTTAAAATGGCGTG
>JAOBYG010115654.1:0-11041 GCA_025403545.1 Epizoanthus stellaris
ATCTGTACTTTTTGACCAGTCCCTTAGGCCCTCTTGTAGTCTAACACAACAAGACGGGAAGTTTGATACTTTTTAACTTTCGGTTTTCACTTTTGAATTATCTGGCAGAAAATATTGCTAAAATGCTAGCATTATTCTCGATGTTTCGACCTCACTAAAATGCTCAAAGAAATGCTACCACTATTGGCAAGTGCCCGAGCATAAAAGTTCATTTGGCGCCTTCAGCCCATCAATTTCACTTGTTTGCCGCTGGATTATTGGCCGGACATGACTGCAGAGTTGCTCGGGGTGGAGGCTAGCCATACCATATTTACCTGTGAAACAACGCCCGGTACGCAGTGAGGTAAGGTGTCCATATAGCGGCACCATGGCTGAACGATAGACGGTCAGGTTGGGAATACACACTGCTTGCTGCACATAGAGGCTAGCAATACCATACCTACCTATGGAACAATGCCCGGTACGCAGTGAGGTAAGGTGTCCCTAAAGCAGCACCCTGACTGAATGATAGGTGGTCTGGCAGGGAATACACACTGTTTGCTGCACATAGAGGCTAGCCATGCCATATCTACCTGTGGAACAATGCCCGGTACGCAGTGAGGTAAGGTGTCCCTATAGCGGCACCCTGACTGAATGATAGGCGGTCTGGCAGGGAATACACACTGCTTGCTGCACATAGAGGTTAGCCATGCCATACCTACCTGTGGAACAACGCCCGGTACGCAGTGAGGTAAGGTGTCCCTATAGCAGCACCCTGGCTGAATGATAGATGGTCTGGCAGGGAATACACACTGCTTGCTGCACATACACACCGTTCCGCATACGTCCCGATACTGAATAGCCCGTGTACCCACACTCGGTCTCCCGGCTGAAATAGACAGGCAGATGTACAGAGCACTTAGGCGTGACGTGGTGAAGCAAAAATGCAACAAACATGCAACTGTGGGAGCAAATTCCAAATTTGAGGGTCGGGTAAACATACTAAAGGAATTAATACTCAGAAAACAAATTACACTGAGAAGCTTCAATTGATTGATAATAACAATAAAAACAGAAAAAAGGATCGGAACGAAATGGAGTATAATACATTGGAATGGAATATCATAGAAATAGATTAGAACATGACAGGACAGGACGCACAGCACAGCACAGCACATGATAGGATAGGATAGCATAGGATAGAATAGAATAGAATACAACAGAAAAAAGTATAGAGTACAGCACACCACACCATACCACAGCACAGCATGGCAGAGCAGAGTAGACTAGAGAATAGAAGAGTAGAGCAGAGCAGAGCAGAGCAGAGCAGAGCAGAGCAGAGCAGAGCAGAGCAGAGCAGAGCAGAGCAGAGCAGAGCAGAGCAGAGCAGAGGAAATAAAGAAATTACTAAGACCGACGACAGGAAAAAAATAACTGAAAGGGTGTAAAAGAAAGAGTCATGGCCGAAATCGATTAGGGAATGTTTGAGTTTACTATTTGTAATGTTGTGTTGAGCTGTGACATATATTAGTACATCCCAAAAAGCAAACCTACTGAAAGTTAGAATCAAGCGGAGCACTGACCCTTGAAATGGAGAAGAAACAGACAAAAACATAAAACAAATTTGTTTTGCCTAATAATTTGGTTTGAAATACACATTCTATAGCGGTGCTAAAATACGATGTTTTGAAAAATAGACCGAAGATGACATTTTGTCGAAAAGATTTTGCTCAAACATTTTTACATCATTTTAAAATTTTAGCCTTATATATTTTATTTTTAAAAAAGACCGAATGAATATAACCGATTATTGGGCAAATTAAACTTATGTTACCGTAGTTTTATGTTGTATCCGAGCGTCTTTTTTCTGCCGTAAGGACCAGTGTTCCACGTGTATGAATTATGTAAAGATTTTGTACTGATACAAGTCTACCACTAATCCGGCACCTTCAGTTTGTTGCATATGTATACTGGCCTTGGTTACTGTAGTTTGTTAACCAGAACTATCAAGGAAGATGCAGGGATAGTTGACCATACCAACTAAACCACAAATATCGACAGAAACAGATATTCTACTGCCAGTTTTAGTGAGAAACTAGTTTGGTTCCGTGACCAACACTGTATATTTAATACAACTCTCATATCTATTTGATTTATTGATAAGAAGGATAGACACCTACGTCAACCGGACCTGGTTTTAGTTCACATGACAGATGGTTACCCAAAGTGTTCGAGCTAATCCGAACGACGAGATGTTTCTTTTCCTGGGTTAGGATGATGGGACAGTAATTTGTCCCATTTCATTAACCCAGTATTCTCTGCGTTGATTTTTTGCTCGGCTGTAGTGACCTCAAATAGTTCAGTATAAGGGCTGCGCATGTGCTGGAAGTCGGCTTCCCATAGAAATTTACAAAATTCAAATGCATGCTAGGCTATACCTCGGCTTATATCATCTCTATTACGTTGATAAATGAAAGAGAAAGATAAGAAACAAAAAACCCGTTTGTGCAACACTGAAACAAGAAAAAAAACTTCAACCAAAAACGAAATGCGACCAGACGCCTTTATTAATATAATTTTGCAGACCCGGTTTCTAGATATCTGCCAGATAGGCCTTACTTTGATTAGCGATCAAAGTTGTGGTAACGTTTGCCTTGCTACAAAATTTGATCGAAATCTTTCAAAACATCAGCAGCACTTCCTCGTACTCTGCAGGCGTGGACGCAATAAAGAAACCGATTGGCTGACCTGTTATCTTGCACGGAAAGCAAAAATTGAAATATTAAAAATCGATTGTACATTGCAGGAGCCCTGGCGCCTCGCAACAAATTTGTTGGGATCGCACATTTAGTTTGGGGGGAGGGAGGGGAGGAATAGTTTTTTTTAAAAAGAAACGTCAGTATGATATTTTGCAGGTAAATCTATTGCAATATCTTTGACACAAGAAATTGTAAAAATATCTATAAGAAGTTCCTGTCCCCTCAATTCAAGTATTAAATAGTCCGCCCTTTTAGCAGATTTGTACGCGCTATGTGAGTGTGGATGAAATCTTTATGAAGCGGTTCCAATCACTTCGGAGGAATTATACAGTTTCAACGCAGTTGTCTTCTTTGACTTTACATATCTGATAATTTTAATCACTTTTTTCGCTATAGAATTAGAAGGAAGAGACAAGGTTAATAGTGTTTTTGTAATTTAATGATTTGAGTTGCGTTGCCAGGGAAATTAGTCACTTTGTATCGCTGGCCGGACGCTGACATGTCGTATAAAGGCTATTTATTTATTTTACAGAATAATTGATAGATTTTGAGCCAACTCTAAACTTTTTCTAAGTAATTCAAATTAGAGTTTAGATCTACACGAGGTTCCTTTCTTCACTAAATCGGTTACTGATGACAGAACAAATCCAAATCCTTTCCGAGTAATTTTGAGAGTATATTTAACTCTAATCTGTGTTTTTCTTCCATCGAAGTGCGTTTCACTTTCAATTGGTTTTACAATATTGGCTCTCCAGAGAGATAGTCAATACAGACCAGCATAACAATTACTTGCCTTTGAAAACTTTAGTCTGATATTTCCCCTTTTCCCCTGGGAAATAGTCTACTGGAACATGAGCAAAGTTAAATTTATATAGACACTCATCCCCGGAGAGCGTTTTCATTGATTCGAATCCAGACTTTTGTCGAAGGAAAAAAGTTGGAAAATCCTCTATGTTCTCTGTGCTATTAACTGTAAACTTAGTTCAATAGAAATGTATTGTAAATTTAGTTTGTAAGCAGCTTCCAAGTGAAGCTAAAAGTTCAAATGCTCATATCTAGGAGAAAGAAAAACATACAAGAAAAAGTAAAGCAGATCTCGTTAAATTTCGATTCATGAATTCTTTCATCTTTATAGCAAAATTTTCGAAAAATGCTAATTTGATTCTGGTTAGCAGGTGTCGGTAATTTGAAGTTCGTTCTCATTTTATTACACAAAATGCAATGTAAATTAACAATTGCGAACTTTTGCTCCCCGTTAAAGTATGCTTATCACGTTTTTCCTGCAGGGAACCTACAGTATATAATTTACTTGGCCAGTTTTAGATCTGCTGTTGATAAAAATTGCAGCTTTTTATCGGCTATCTTTAGGTTTCACGGGCCTACATGGCAACGATAACATCAATTAAAATTTTTGTCTTGTTTCGTTCATCTGAAAAAGGATTTGTTTTCACTTAAATTATACGATTCTCGTGAATTATTTAGAGCTGTTAATGGGAGTTTGAAGTTTCGTGGATGTAGCAGCACACAACTGCCCAGCGCGGCAACAGAAACTAAATAAAAAACGAAAACTTTCCAACCGTGGTTCTCTTTCAATATTTTTGAACAACTGCATGATATTTTAATGTGGTGTTATCTCCTACCATTTAGGAAAGCCGCAGTTAACAAACGTTATATTATATGCAACAAATTGAAGTATTTAATGAGTACGTGCAATTGGCAGATTTCTAGTGGTTTTGTTTGAACTTCAAGTGAGATAGATCGCCTCTGACGGCTCGCTATTGAAACCAGAGAACAGGATTTAAATTTTCCTTTTCAATAATCAGTTTGAGACAGTTTACTCGCAGGATGCAAATTTCAATATTGAATGATATTATGCATGGCTTCCTTTAACTGGCTTTTCTACTCTAGTTATGACTGTGCGTGTTGCCTTCTCTTTCCTCGACGACAATCAGCTCTCTGACTCACGTTATAAACGAAAAAAGGAATAGGATTTATATACTGATCTATACTTGCCATTCTTCGTTAATAAGCCGACGATTAAGCTAATGCCGATATTTGCGTAATATGTTATGTGCCCACACTTACCAATTCGTTTTTTGTGCTTCGCCTACTGCCCAGAGTGTCTCGTCCTTCATCTCTCTTCTTGTCTTCATCCTCGTCATGAATAGGTTGAAAAACATGCGGGCTGCTTTTATCGCATGCATTTGCTTCAGTGTTTACTTGCGATACCGGATCCGTAGCAGTAACACTTGTCAGCTCTTCGTCTTCAGTATTCACATTACTTTTATCCGTAAAAGGCACTGGAGAAATTTTATTTTGAAACGCTTTTGATTTCGATGGAGGTGAACAGTTGTCTGTTCCTTGGTCCTTTTCGCGTGATAAATGCAAAACTGGCGTTGGTCCGTGAAACTCAACTTTTTCTGACGGCTTATTGCGGTCCATAGTGCCTGCTAGCTTTGGAGGCAATCCCCTTGGTCGTACATCATCAATGGACATGCCCATATTGTCCCGTGAGGGGGATGTCCCAATTTTTATCCCCAGCTTTTTAAGTGCTCTAGAATTCAGATTTTCCACCCTAATGTTTCGGAATGCATCTAATGGATCAGCAACCATGTTTTTGGTTTTCTCCTCAATAACACTGCTGATCGATACAATTACACCAGACATTACTGCTAATCCAATAACCATATACAGCAAATTGAGGAGTTCTAATGTGACCGTCACGCCTTGGTCGCCTTGGCTTTTGACTTTCCCAGGTACAAAATCACCGAACCCGATTGTAGTTAGTGTTACAAAGCAAAAGTACACCGAGTCGAAATACTTCCATTCTTCCAGCCTTGAAAACCCAATCGCTGGTAGAATGATAATTAGAAGAAGGAGGCCAAACGCAATAATGGCTGTTTTGATCTCAAGTTTTTCTGTCTCGCGATTGTAGACTCGTCGATCAAACTGCTTCAGCCCGGATTGTATAGCTTCCGAGATACGGTTTCCAACTGATCGCAAGGTAAGACCGGTTAAAGGAATGCCAAATAACGCGTAAAATATGCACACTAGTCTTCCCCAAAGCGACCTCGGCACGAGGTGTCCATAACCTGCAAGCAACAAAATAGATAAAATTAAAACAGACACCAGAATATATCTTTATCACAGACACCTCGACCAAGGTTGGAACTAACTTGGGTTAGTGAAGCTAAAATGCAAAGTTAAAGTTTCCACTAGAAATGTACATGTTTAACACTGGCTTCAAACTCAGCGAACACTGCCGTGAACTCTATAAAGTACGTCAGAGCACGGAAACTTAGAGAAGAAACTTTTAAAACTGTGGAACTGTAAAGTTAATGGTGCAAAATTCAACATTTTATAACAAGTTCAAAACATAATTTTCTGTATCTCTTAATTCTAGTGCTAGTGACATGGCTCGCAGTGCTTTGAATACAAATTATTACGGGTGTAGCTATAAAGTAGACACTTGTTCCAAAACACTTCGCTTTTCACCAACAAAACAAAAATTGTTTGATTGCATAATAATCTTCTCTGAATAACCCACATTTATTTGAATTTAACTTTTCTCGACATCCGATCCAAGATGGATTTATCCATAACAATCGTCCGTTCATCCGGCGAACGCCATAATCCTTTGTTACTCTATTTCAACAGTTTTCGCTTCTTGATTGTCCTAGTCAGCTGTGAGAATTGATCAGCTATAGATAGGACGCCGGTTTTTCAAAGTCGGTGCGATTCTTGTCGATTTAAATCCTAGTGACTTTTCTGGCTAACCAAAACAAAACGTATTATTCTTAACTGTAGTAGGTTCGCGTGAAAAGATATGACAATCTTCAACGCGCTCATCGAAAAGACAAAAGTAATTCGTACATTCATTCGTCTCGCTTCCTTGAAATTTCCGTTTCGAGCAATATATTACCCCGGCCGACATTTAAAACCCAATATTATCATTGGCTTTGTTCGCACCTTAACATTTGTACAAGGTGATTTTTATTTACTATATGAAAATAAATGGCGCACGAGTTATTGAGAAGTTGTTTCGGTGGTTTCTCCTGTTTTGACAACTTAACGGTGCTCGTCCCATTTATCATGTACTAATTTTAGGTACAGTACATTTTAGAAAACCAAAACAAAATTTAAAAGTATGATAAACGTGGAACGTGTCATTCTACAGTATTTAAGGCGCAAAACCCTACATGTCATTTCCATAACACGTCTCATTTCTTCAAGCAATATTTAATTTTTGTATGTTCAAGAATATATTTAATAAACTCAACTACCGGACGTTATGCCTGTTCTGAAACGTCGAATGATGTCTGGTTTAATCCGTAGGAATGTTTATTTGATATGGAATAAGCTGGAGAAAAGTCCGTATTCATCGCTGATTGCAGCAGATCACAATTTCAATTCGGTTAAACGAATTCCTTCTATTAAATAAACCATAAAACGCGGGTGAATTAAAATTCGTATATCCCCTGCCACGATTGTATTTTTTTGTGGCTTCGCGTTTGTAAGTGTATAGACAAATTTATTTCTTCGAAGTACTCTATCAGTAGTAATTTTATTTTCCCAGTCATCGTCGCTGCACTAGTCAGATAACTGGACTAGTACTGAGGTGTATAAACCCTTCTCGTTTGACTACTGAATAAAAGACAACGTCAGAGTCAAGATGTCGCAGATGTATACAGCAGTTAACTCTTGATTCAGACAAAACGGAAAAAAGAAAAATTCTACTGGTCTTGTAATAACAAGTGTTTTTGTCATAACCTGTATTTCAAAACCACAGAGTACCGTGCACTTTTTAATATTAACAAGGCACTGAATCGAACTGTTAAATTGAACTGGAGCAAATTCGCAATTTCCAAAGTTAAGGCTAGTACTTGTTTCAACATCATGGCGAGTGTTTGTGTTTGTGGTTTTTCAGTAATTTTCCTTTGGTCAAAAAGAAAATTAGAAATACGCAAATTGATTTCGTGAAAACTGTTTTGAAGTAAATAGTATTTGAACCTTGGCTGGTTCCCAATTTCAGCGTGTTGCTAAGGCTGATTACTAACATTGTGAAGAAAATTATCGTCCTTACAATATCTAATGAGCCACACATTCGGAGGCCCAGCTTAGATACTGCCAAGAAACACAAATCAATATCATTGCAGCGTTACGACTTACCTATGGTTGTCACCACATTTCCCGCAAAGAAGAAGGCGTTCATAAAATCCCAGCCCGACGATGGTGGATAACCGCCGGTGTCATTATAAGTAACATCGTAGCCCAGATCCAAAGCTTCTTTTAGTCCGTTCAATAATTTAGTCATGTCTTCTTCGGAAATTTTAAATCTACGGGAAAAATTTTTTCTTAGCGCTTCAAACTGTAGCTTGCTTCGCATTTGCTTTTCCTCGGGGTATTCAATAGCGAGAAATATTCCCGCTCCGATGAGAAGATAGAGAAGAAAAAGCAAGATTCGGACTATTAGTTTCTTCGAGCTCGAACTTATTTCCATTATTGGCCGGTTTCACCATGTGTGAAGCTTTTCATATCTGTTTTTGTCACAAGTTGTTGTTGATGAGATCTTCATGAGGCACTCGAGGCTTCCTAGGTCGATCACTACAGCTCCGAAGTATAAGCTTGGCTCAATCAATCGGTCTATAGGTCTGTTAGTTTGGTTGGTTGGTTGGTTGGTAAGTTTGCTCAATATGGCAATACACCAAACATGTTACCAACTTAAGCACCTGTTCCCAAGAGAGCATGCGCAGTTTATACGCGGAGCTCTTTGCTCGTTTTTATAGAATTTTATCGCTAATTATTGCTTTGAGCTGGAGGCCATGAGGCTGTGTTTCGGTCCAAAATCTTCCAAATTCTTTCTTCTAGTAGCTGCAAATAACACAAGTTTAGAGGATTGTTTAATATTAATTAAAATATCGACTTTGTCGCGTCTATCTCGCCATCACGAAGATTCTGTTTTCATCTTTGTTAGTTGTGTTGATATGAGTCGGTAGTGACGTCATCCCATTCAGGGAGGACGCTTTCCTCTAATCAATTACTTTCTTCTGCATTTTGTTTTTGTAAACTTGTTTCTAATCGTTTCTCCGACAATGTGGGCTGAACAAGAATTGCTGTTACTTTAAATCCCCTGATCGTTGTTTAATTCATCAGTAATTCAGTCAGCGTTTATCTGTGGTGCAGTGAAAGATGATTTTTTTTAATCATATGGAAGCTTTGTGACTATATATAAAAAAGCCCAAAACTTATATTTATTTAATTGCACATTCAAGGATGTATAGGTGGAAACCTTGCCATATAAAGTTTCAGTTATCTGTTAACATGCCTTAGGAAATTGTTGCAAGCTCGAAGGAACAGTACACTAGTCCGCCACTGACCAAGTCTAAAATGATATTAATACTGATATGTTTCGAGTTTCCCAGACGTGGCAGTCGGCTCGTTAATGCCACCAATATTCATTGCAGCCGATCAAAATATTCGATAGAGAAATGACAACATTGGCCTGCTGTTTCAATACAATACCGGAAACTGGTTTTCGTCTTTGCGATTCGCACCGACTGACTTTTGGGCATTTTAGGATGGACCGTCTGTCACTTAAGATGTGAATATTCCGCCATAATTTAGGAAATGGGCATGGTATCTCAAAGCAGTTTCTAATATCTCGATTTCTGTTGAGTATAATGTCATTTTCTTCTTCCACGACATCGCAAGTCTTAAATTTTACTGAATTTTATTCACAAAACTAAATATTGTGTGGGAAAGATTTGCCGCAATATCTCGTGTACTCTGATAGGAATATCACTACATTCTTATCAGAAATCTAATTTAGCGTCAGTACTTAGTCTAATCCATCTTGATTTCATTGAGACACAACGTAGAAATTGATAGAGTTTCCTTTCCGTACTCGTCGAGTAACTGTTACTATGGTCACACTGAATATATTTTAAAACCGTTTTGATCAGCGCGTTCGTTATCGGTAA
The DNA here is from genome assembly GCA_025403545.1 of Epizoanthus stellaris. NCBI lineage: Eukaryota > Metazoa > Cnidaria > Anthozoa > Zoantharia > Epizoanthidae > Epizoanthus > Epizoanthus stellaris. Next base: position 9,719 of record JAOBYG010115654.1, read on the forward strand.
ATACTGCTACAATGAGAACGTTGCTATGGGGACACAACGGTAAAAGAAGATGGCTGAACGATGGAAGGTAGCAGAAATGTTTATCTCACAGCGATACCAGGGCAAACGTAGATATACAGGGTAAATGGAAATATAGAATGAACACGAAACTAACTGTGTTATTCTTTTACAATTGTAAATAGATAGATAATCAAAGCTTTTATCGAGCGGTTGAGTCAGGGTTGGGTAAAATCGCCTGTAAGGCAGGAGAAGGGACGGATTCGTACCATGCACAGGGCACAAACGAACTTACGATGGTTTTAAAATAAATTTATGCAGCAAACAATGAGTAACCGAGGCAGTTTCATATAATTAGCTTTCTAGATTTTTCCAAATAAACGTTTTTGCTTCTTTATTGCGTAACGTTGGACATCCGGCCCAATCCTTTAGAAGCACATTTTATTATTTCCATGTCTGTCATATAACAGTGAAATATCGCCCCTTATTTTCGAAAGCTGGGTCAAAATTAAAACCCAGCATATTTATACATTGATAACTGAAAACCATTGAACAAAACTGCTCGATGGTTCTCTGTAATCACACCGCAATAGACAGTCAAGTGCAAAGGTACACAGCCACGCGCAACTCGTCAATTCAAGTGTGCCTCTTTACGTAAAAAAACCAAGAAAATTTCTCAGTTCCGTATTAAACCGAAATGGATATCGCTTTCATTTAGACATATTAGAAACGTCAGTAAATTAATGGGTTAATGAAGTCATACTCTTTTTTTAGCTTAGGAAAAGTAGGAACATGGTTCCCCGTTGCTCAAACGTCATCGAAACTGTGGAGAACACTTATATACAGTTTTCCTTTCATCCAATGTACGTTCTTATTGGTTGAATGAAGAACTACAACGCTGAACGGCTGGGAAGGCATTGCCAGTTATAATAACCGGACTGCATTCGGTTTCCACAATTAACAAGTCATCAGACATTTAATGACATAGTTGGAAAACGCCATTGAGATCGACGATGAAAATTGCTGTTTTTATATACAAGAGATGCAAGTTATATAATAACGGGGACTGCGTTCGGCTTCCACAATTAACAAGTTATCAGTCATGTAATCGTCTTATAAGAGTAGCAAGTTGAGATTATCAACACACAAACTTCCAATAGAAATTCAAAGATATAAGAATGCGCCAAGAGTTGCACGATTATGTACACTTTGTTTAAATAAAAATATTGGAGATGAATTTCATAATTTTATAAATTGTTCACACACTAACTTTAAGACATTAAGATGCAAATGTTCTGATAGTATTTTCAACATAAATTCAAACCT
>JAOBYG010115765.1:0-11041 GCA_025403545.1 Epizoanthus stellaris
ATAATCTTCAAATCGCCAAATGATCATAAATTAGTATCACTATCAGTTGTTCAAAATCAGCAAATCCGATTTCTAGAGCAAGCATTTACCAAACTAAAATTTAAATTAGATTTTGTAAATAAATTCCCAATGCAGATATCCAGTGGTTAGTACATGTAGATCTTACATTGATTCTGGACACAGTAGCTATGAATGAAAAAAAAATGCTTGAGTCCTGCTTCATTTGAAACTGATAGTTCAGGTCACCGTCCCTATCGTGTACTTTTCTTAATGAATTGTTTTGGTCACACACGACGGCGACCTTCCCTCAGATCTCACGTCGCCGTCGTCGCCTCCCGTCGTCGTATCTTAAAGTCCCTATTACTGTTTCATGGATACAATCGAACGGTTTTACCCCTTTTTATCATTAAATCTATCTTGACATATTTGTTAGATATTAAGATTCTTATCATATTACAAAGATTGTAATTTTGTTTGCAAGTCACTTCCACCGTGTTTTCAACCTGAAATATAAAACGCCTCTGTCCAATCACAGAACGTGGTATATCTTCTGTAATCGATAAACACGACTGCAGCAGGGTTATAATGGTTTCGAAACTTCGTCGATATTTTGGAACAAGTTCTCTTGTAGTTTCGATAATCTGCTCTCATTTATCTACCTGACTTGTGTCGCTCAAATGACTTACGATTTCGTGATTTCCAGTCGTGTTGTGTCGTGTCCTCCTTGCTTATCGTCCAGTCTTTGTCACCTCCCCATTCGCATCGATCTGTGTCAAATGAGCAGCCTGGAGTTCCTGTTAAATTTGATAAAATAATCAAAAACGCAATAAAATATTCAAGGAAGTTCATCAACAAAATAGCCCCACGATCATCCTAAATCAGCAAATACAAAAGAAGCATCGTGATTCAGTTAACATTTTGCTCGGAGAGAGACACGTAAATATATAGTAGTATTTACGTCTCATAATTAATGCGTGATTGGCTAATATTTCGTGATTGATGAAGTTGCACCAGAATGGGTTTGAAGTTCAACTCTGAAAACTGTCTCGACATATCATGACCGACATGGAAAAGAATTACAAGATATAAACAACTTCTTACAATGACAAAAATCTGAAATTAAAGCTGTTTTTCTTCAGAGGGACTTCCTGTTCATAAACCTAAAGCACAATGAAATCAATTCCTGAAAGCTGCTTCTGAAAGTCCAACAGTTTACAAATGATTTTCGAACAAATGATTCACCACAAATTTGGAGCGACTTTCAAGTTTCCGGAAAAGAAAAATATCGGCTTCCCTTCACGGTCGTTTTGCCTCAAAATATTTAAAAGAAAACTCTTCGATTACTAGCAAACTTGTGTATTATAGATAAATAATTAATATTCAAGATTGCTTGATTAATCTGTTTGTAATTTCTGTTTTACTTTCGTCTTACATGTATTTTGAAGTCTACAGCACTTGAACATATCAACCACCAAACCAAACATTTTATGACCGCATTTACAATATATTTTATATGAATAGGTGACTGAATAACCTTCCGTCACTGGAAGAAAGCAAAGCTAATACAAAACTGGAAATACTTAGCTTTCTGAAATAATAAATTCTCTGAAACGTCTCTGACGTTTCTGAAGTCTGAATTTTATTTTTCATGATGTGGTCCATTCGAATCGTTTTGTTTCCCCCGCAGCATCGATTGTTTGCAGTGATTTCACTTCGTTGGCTCAAAAGAACCACTGACATGGGACTCGCACTGCCATCCGTCCACATCCGACCATCAATCTTTCTAACTTGAAGGAACAAAACTGCTGCAGAAAGGTGCAAACAAAGCTACACAGTAGCTGCTTTCAAATGGCTCTCAAGTCCGGCGAGTCAGCCAGTCGCCCGGCGAACGAAAGTCGTTGCCAAGGAACGTGTGCAAGGTATTGAGAATTTGTGAATCATCAAGAAGATCGCGATACAAAACTTATTGCAAATTTTGAGACGTAAATACGACTTTTATATTAGAGAGTTTTAGCGTCGCGTAAATTTCTCCCGCGAACGGCAGGGGTCGGTCACAATGACCCGAATTTTGGCGCGTTTACAGTTAGACATCTCTGATTTTCTACGCGAGGAGGTGTGTTTTCACGTTTGACAGCACCGCGATAACGTTGAGCTCAAACCAAACAAAGATACTGGACCTACAGCAAAAGGCATACGGCTGCCCGACGTTTTCCGTTCGCGGTATAACATCATGCTTAAACTCTCTATTGATGGCGTTGGGAGAAAGTATATTCATCGATCGTATTGGGCTTCGTTGCTTCGCAAATCCGCCCAATACGGAATATAATTTCTCCCAACTAGCTGTATAAAGTCGTATTAACGTCTAAAAATCGCAAATAGTTTATAGAATTCCGAAAGGAAACATATAATAGGTTTGGAGTCTCTTGATTGTGTTAACAGTTATACCGCTCAATGTCGGCCTTGTCATATAATTTCACATACAATTCCTAAAAAAAGTAGCGGTTCCATTTATATAAATCATTTGACAAAAAAGTTGGCTCTCAGCTATGCTATCCTATCCTTACCTTCTGTTAAAATAGCTCAATACCTATTTTAAAAAATAACTACAATAAAATATTAGGTTATTAAGATAATGTGTTTACAATTTGTTAACAGCTTTTTAATTTACCTTGTCCTTTGATTGTAGGGCAGTAGTCATCCAGCACGTTGACATCATCGATCGCTATATCTCCTTTATATCCGTTCCCAACAACTCCTTCTATCACAAACTAATAAAAAGATTTTGTTAAATAATATCACCTTTAGCCTATGAACAGCACACCTAGGTAAATTGGGCCGAAATAAGAAATTATGGGAGGGGAGGGAAGGGAGCTGTTTGGGGGTGGTAGAAGAGAAATAGGAGGCAGCCTGTCTGCAAACCATAGAATTCGTTTGTGATAACTGAACATTCAACATGTACATTATACTTAAGAAGTAGAAAACATTTCCGTATTTTCCATTGAGTTATGGGTACACGCGTGCAAGTTTGGGAGAACAACAAATATCTGTGGTAGCACGAGCTGAAGGCGAGTATGTCCACAGCTATATTTCGATTAGCAGTTGTGATTGTATTAAAAGAAGAGTACCTACCTGGTAAGCGTGGAAAGCATAGAGGGTTGTCTGAGCAAAAAGCCAGATATTGCCTTTATTTCCTTTTAGACTCCATACAAGTTGCTCAGTGTCATTGGTAGCAACGTAGACGTTCAAACCTCCGATCTCCTTACCGTACATATGATACCAGAACTGAAGGCATACAGTCTCATTTGCTTTGAGCCACATGCTAACTAGCCTCGCCTTGTTTTCTTTGTGCTTATGAGACGCTTCGATGAACAAGAAGGTGCCTGAAGGTTATTGAAGGAAGAAAATAATGCCTTAACGTAGAAGTCAACATAGCATTAACCAATTGTAACATTAAGGAATTGACGAAGCCTTTGAAAGACCGAGACCAGAGTAGTGCTATAAGTGAGCAACGGTTATCGTGGTATCAAGTGGTTCTTAACTAATTTTCCTACCTTTATGAAAGCATCAGAGCTTGTTCAATATTCCAGTAAACAAGAGAGAACATGGTGCTCAACGAAGACCGGTTATTTTTTCTGTTAATAGTTTTGTCAACAATCTATTTGAAATGAAGGGATTCCCCATATTGACCATGGTCAAAATCGTTTTCTAGCATTAATTACTTGGCTTTTAAAGAGTACAATCGAACGACAGTTACCGAATACTGAATACTTACATTATCTATATTTTATTGTATGATATTATAGGCCAGCTCTAGCTGGAATTGTTTGCTACTCTTTTTACGGTATTAAACTTTCCCTTGGCATATCTGCCAAATTCCTAATCTTCGGGCTACTAGTACAGTATGATTACCACTAAGCAATCAGGACAACCACGTTCACAGCATTGGCAGCATTCTCATCTCAAAAATGACATCGAATGGTCTTCACGAAATGCATGGCTATGTTACCAGCATGAATGTCCTGATAGTGTACTGATCATCATGTTGGACTAGTCACCCAAAGTTTAGGAATTTTTAGCTTCTTTTATTCCTTTCTGCTATTCATCATTGATCCTTGATATGGATTCAATCCATTGATTTAATGTTAGAGCAGACGATCATGTCAATAGGCCGTAGAATGGAAATACTTCGAAAAGGGAAAGGAAAAGAACTAAACTTTACAGTTTATCCATAACTATTACAAATTCTATAGAGCTACCAAGTGGAAAATCCGTATTAAAGTCATATCAGTAATATAAATCATAGTTACCTTGCTGTGAGAGTGAAGTGTGATCAAACTCCGGTCCCGTACCGGCTGTTGGTGTTGGGTTGTTTCCTTCTGACCAGAGAAAGTCTGCAGACTTGTCATTTTTCATCCCACACAAACCATCGGTAAAATCACATCTACCTATGTAAAACACGAATATTACAACAATAAACTTGGACCTAATTACTATTTTGACGTTTTGAATTCCGGGATCACGTACCTCTAATTGAAAATAGTTGTGATAGAAGCTATCCAGCAAACCTTTCAGTATCTACCAAATTTGGGTTTTCTTATCGAAAACGACAAGTTTAAATTGCCAAAATGCTTTGAAAATTCCACCGCTAAAATGTTCTAAGAATAAAAACCGCTTTAAAATTCCTAAGAATAACACTAGTACAATAAAATAATCCCAACATACATAAAATAGATACAATGTGTAACAAAATGTATAATAATATAATTTTTTTTATTAAATTAAGTGCGACATATCAAACAGTTGGTGCAACAGTTTTCTAAAATGCCACAAAGGTTATATTGTCGTATAGCCTTTCTAAAACTTTGCAAGATTGGAATATTTCTTATTACCCTCTCTACCTTGGACCATATATAGGGCCCAAGGTATTTGATACCATGGTTTCTATATCAATGTGTGACAAGAAAACATTTTAAAATTCAAACATCGTACCTCTATACCTGCACAGGACGTCACTAGCTAAATGATGTTCTGCTCCGCAATTGAAGTTGTTGAAAGGACACGTTTGGCTTCCTGTCAAGATATTTCTGTGAGTACAATATGGATGATATCCAGGACTGTGAGCTTATGCATACCTCTTATTAGCCAAGTGCGAGGTCCGTATGGTAAGTTATGGACCGAGTTATTTTCGTTCTTTTTATGGCCCAAGCGCGAAGAGCGCGGGCCATGGAAAATGGAAGGAAAAAACGAGGATCCATAACTTACCGTACGGACCAAACAAACGAGGTTAATAACATGTTTATTATATTGCTTTGTTGCATTTTAACTGAATTTTTGTTTGCAAAACAAAACTTGAAAAAGTAAACAAATGACAGCCGCTCGAGAGCAAGAGGTCCGTACGCCGCAACTTACGGACTTGAAATTGACCAATCACAGTGCCCGAAACTAGTCAGCCATAAATTAAAAAAAGCTTATTACACCAGAAAAGAGTCCGTACAAATTGCAGTACTGCAACTCACATTGAACAACTGGAGACATGGAATAAAACTTACAACTACACATGAATCTAAATTAAAAGTATATATTCACAGCACTTGTTCCTAAAATACCTACCGCAAACGTCTGGTCGGTGAGTGCCATCCCCACATGGATCGGTGGTGGATTTGCAAGTACTTGACCAAGGAACACAGGTTCCTTTCGGGCATATGAACATACTATCAGGACATTCTGGTTCTAAAATAAAATAAATATATCTTATTAGGCGGTTGACCAGCCAATATGACTGGGTATTTTTACGAGTCGGCAGTATTTTGGCGAGCCTTTCGGCGAGCCAAAATACAACTCGACGAGTACAAATACTCAGCCATATTGGCTGGTGAACCGCCTAATAGGATGTTTATTATACGCTACTGTTCCATCGATTTTTCGAACGCTGCCGAAGATTTTCCGAATATTTCCGAAGATTTTCCAAACATTTTCATAGATCATCAAAATTTGTGCCAAGATTTGTTGACACTTTTCGAAGACTTCCGAACACTTCGAAGATATTACGAACACTTCCGAAGATATTACGAAGATTTCGATAATCTTTTGCAACACACTTTGTGAACGGATTTTTGAAGCTACTGGTCGTAAAGTGTTACAAAATCTGGACAAGTCATTTAAATTTATAGAAACCGGTTTAACTGGGTTTCAAAGTGTCCAATAACGCAGGATATTCGTTGCTGTCTGTTGGTGTTGTTGCACACTTATGTGTGGTAATCGTATAATAGAATAGAATATAATATAATCTATGCTTGCTTTATACAGGGACCTACCAGGCGTCCTATATATGCTACAAAAGAAATCAACTCCAATCATCCAAGTAATATAATGTGGTGGCCAAATTTAAAGGAACTGCTGCCTTTACTATAAAGTTTGCAAATTTTGCAATACAATATTTCATATTTCATGAACGAGGTTTACTTCATGAAAGAGTATACCTGATAGTGTAGTTCTGTTGGAGCAAATGACCAAAAGACTGTGAACTATACTCCTAAAATTCAAATTTATGACACCTTAATGAAGGACACTGTTCTCCTGGAGAGAAAGGAACATTTTAAATATTTAGGTATTCTAATAGATCAAACTCTCTCGTGGAAACATCACATCGATCACATAGCTCTCAAAATAAGTAGATCTATAGGAATTCTTTCTAAATTACGTCACTTTGTCCCTCTAATAACCTTACAGAGCTTGTATCAGTCACTCGTCCATCCTTACCTTACTGTACATAATTTTATGGTATTTGTGCCTGAGTGCAGTCTGCATTTTACACTGACCGGTTTTACTTGTGAGGGCCACATACATGTAGAAGCCACTGCTACTGAAGTAAATATTACTTCATTAGTTCAGATACTTGTGTTCTTACTATTTAGCACCTAGTAAGTTTTTTTCAAATTGAGTTACACTGTAGGTTAAGTCAAATTTAAATTACTTAACAGACATACATGTAGCAGTTCACACTCACACTTTGAGTGATTCAAATTATGACTCAATAATTACAAATGTAAGACTGATGACATTACAATCTGCTGTCACATACATGTAGCTTGGAAGGTTACAAGCTGGATATGTTCTGCCTGTAAAGCTGTAGGCTGTAAAGCGAAAGATCTTCTCTACTAAGCTGTTAAATTGAATCAGATAAGTGTTCCCAACTGCAAATCAGACTATTCTACACACCATGTTCTGCCTTCTGGGTTCGTTCCCTTTTTTGTGCCTAGAAACTGGTTGAAATTGTCAAAAAATACAAATTGCTTTATGGTTGTCTAGCACCTTCCTGGTCACCATTTCCATTCATTATACTTGTAGGGAGTTCAGGCCAAATTATATTTTTTTGTTGCCATACTTAAGAATAATTATGTTTACTTGAAAGAGAAAAAATTAAGGAATATCATGGTCTTTAAATTTTGTTGATGCGATTAATAGAACAGAAATTATAGATTTTTTAAACAATTAAATTTTACAATTAAATCTTGAAAATGTGTTCCATACATTGTCTTAAAACCACAGGAAATGTTGTGGTCCCAACTTGCTACCGAGTGTAATATTCAAAATATCCATCAAACATGTTCAAAGAGCATCAAGTCCTTGAACTGAAGTCAGTATATATTCTATATAGTCAGTATATATATTCTATATATTCATATATTCTATATGTTTCTATGGACCATTTCTGCAACTTTTCTCATAAATCTAACTGTTTTATTCAGCGATTTTCTGTTCTGTTCGTGAAATATAATCCAGTGCCATCAACCTCTCTCAAAGTCTCTTGTAAATGGCACATTGAATTCCCAACTACTCGAAGTAATTTCGGTTTGGCCACTCAGTCTTTAGCAAATACTTGCTTTAAACTGCACTCAATCAAAACCAATTGAACACCAAGATTTTTTCTGAAAGTATAAGGAACTTGCCATGCTTGATATTTCAATAAGAAATTGTATTTAATTTCAACAATATGTGCTGAAATGTTAAAATCGCTGTTGCTCCTTCAACAGCTGAAGATACATACCTCCTTTGATATATGTGATGAAAGCTTAGGCTTCATAGATGTCAAATATAGGTTAAAATAGGCAGTATGATGTAATCCTGGCATGCTGTTCAAGTTTTAGGAACAATACGGAATACCTTCTGTCACGGGGCTGCCAAAAAGTTGGACCACGCTTTTGTTTGCCGCTGAGAGCCAATATCAAAACAACACAGACACACATCTTTTGCCATTTCTCTGTTGTTGTTTTAAATTACTCTCTGATACTTCAGGATATGGTGAATCAATAGTTTTCCTTTTCATTGGCAACATTTTGAGGGAAATAACTTGAATCTCACGATACCGCATGAATTAACATTTCAGCCAGTCCTTAGTTGCTGAGGAAGATAAAATTACGATATCAGTCCAAGATATCCTTTTACTTACATCTCTTCAATCAAATTCACAGGTTGGCAGATGGATACATAGAACCATACTCAAACAAAGTGAGAAATGACGTCATTTTCATCTACTGATATATCGTTCCCCCTGTGCTGACATCACAATTCACATATATAATTTATATTAATATATCTACCAGATAATATGCTGCCAGCATACATTAAACTCCAACGCTTTATATAATTCAGTAAATACCTTCAATAAGCTTTCGAATCTGAGATTTGTCAGCGTCCTCAAGATTGTTAAACCCGTCCAAATCTTCCACGTCTTCGATTTTCCTCGTAGTGGCACGCGCACGCGTGAGAGTATCAAATATACAGGGAACATGGTACCATTGCTTCATCATTCCTCCATCATCGCCAAACGGGTTTGTTACAAGCTTCCCAATCCTTGTAACACTCTTCTCAATCTGTGATTTACAAGTCTTGCATTTTGCTCTGCCTTGTGGAGCATACTCCACAACAAATAGTTTCTCTTGGTCTTGGACTTGATCCGAATCCGCCATAATAAAATTGATAACAGATAAAATCCGCCGAGGTCTTCTAATGCAAATGGGTGTGAACTTCAAACGTGATGCATTGAGAAGTTGCCAAACTGGTAACATTCTCTTGCAAACACAGTTTTAAATCTCCCTCTTCTTGCTTCCTCAGCAGTTTCTTGCACAAACTTGCCCACCACCCCCGCCATCTTTGTTACACCGCTTTGCGTGCTGGGAAATATTATGAGACAAAATATTATAACTTATTTGAAGTATACCATAAAGATTGAGAGCCGTCAAATCTCAGTCTAACATGAAGTAAACTGTGCATAAAGCTATCTGTCTATCTATAAACAATTACAAGACAGACAAAAGACAGGAAAAGAAGGCAGGAAAAGAAGAACTACATGTAGTCATACCTGTAGGACATAGAGAAATAATATTAAGAAGTATATAGACGTGATTTATGGATTTATTTGGAGATTTGCCACCACCAAGTAAGTGCATGCATTCACAAACTTTTTAAAATATGCTGCCAACAGCCAAATTTTGTTGACATGTTTTAATTTTAATTTGTGTTCAATACAGCAAATGAAAGAGAAGTCCCGGACAAAACTGCAGCACATGAGCCAATAAAGAGTAATGCAGAATTGTTTGATAACAATTCATTTGATCTTTTTGGTGATTTGCCACCTCCTGGAAGCGAAAGACTTTTGACAGGGAAAAGGAAGTTGGAAGAAGCGGAAATCGAGGACAAATCAAAGAAAAAGTCCGCATCAGGCGAGTTTCTTTACTATTTGCATTGATCAGTCAGTATGTCACCATGTAACTTGAGGCATTTGATCAATCAACATCTAAACTAAAACCATCACCATGTCATATATATATATATGTCTCAAGTTACCATGAAAGGTAGCTACGCCTTCATTTGCCAGGTGCTGAGGACAAGCTAAGGTTGACCTTTAATACTCTGTTAGAAATGTAAAATAAGTTGGCATAATAAGTAATAACAAAACATACATATATGGATATCAAACAAGCAAGAGGGTTTGTATCAGTGCTCAGTCAACCTTTTCCTCAATGGCATGTAGCAAAGTATGAACTGTGAAGAGGTCTATTCCAGCGATGTGCACCCCCCTGGATACAGTGCAAACATATCGACACTCACACATTCAGCATGTGACTCAAGCATTTGCGAGTCACCTCATGCTTTGCAACAAATAAATTATTTGCAAAATGCAACAGTACACACTATTTTGCTCCACTTACTAAAAAGATAAATTTTTCATGACAGAGATCCATGGAGAGAGAGCTATTTAAGGGATCAAAGCTCATGGGTTATAAATACAGATCACTACCAGAGGACCTAGAACACAGCTGGAATAATGGGTGCGGACTGGCAGGAATGGAATTCCCTTGTAGAAGCCCCATGTGTCACTGGGCATATAGGGTCCTGAGCAGCAGAAATGGCTTGGCACTTGACACTGTGCACAGATTTGTCAATTTTGAACTGTTTTACCAAGAGAGCAATTTAAGAAGCTTTGTTTAACAGACACATGTAGAGTGTTTTTGAGCTGGACTTCTTTTATTCCTAATTACTTTGGATATTGCAGAGATCAAATATGAAATGAGGGGATTTGTAGCTGAGAGAAAAGGAGAACGAGAAGACATGCAGGATGCTCATGTCATAATGGATGACTTACTGGTGGAATTTGATGGTGAAAAGCCAAGTGGAATGTAAGTGTATTACAGAATGATTCATTTACCCAGTCAGCCTGAGAAAGTTACATGCCTTAATATATCTTCTAATTTCAATATCAGTACAATTTAAATAAGTGGTTTGGTGAGAATTAAGGAAACGATCAGAATCAGCATATTATTTTACATGAATTGCAGGAATGGGTTATTCCAGAAAAAATCTACACTCCCTCCATGCAAGGCAAACGGCACAATTATCCAGGTGGGAGGGGGAGGGGGTCAAGGGGCCTTGGAAATTCTGGAGGGATGGAGGGAGGGGTGCAGCCTTCAACTTCCATCCATGGGGGTATTTTCAGTTAAATGCTGAATGTGTAGTTCCAGAAAATATCCATACCCCCACC
>JAOBYG010115876.1:0-11041 GCA_025403545.1 Epizoanthus stellaris
GCGCGCGCGCGTTCGATTCGTGATTCGAAGCGCCATATTCGTGATAAAGATGGCGCGAGCGCGCGCTTAACGGAAAATAATCAATTTCCTTAGCAACCTTCGCGTCGCAGGTCCCTTAAGCAGAATTCTTGGTGTTCTGAGGCCAGTTGCATAAAAGCTGTACATCGATATTATTATATATCGGGCGTTAGACTAACGTCTGACGTTGTTGCATAGGATTTCCTAATGTTTAACGTCTGACATTAGAGTAATTCCGACGTACAGCCTTTATGCAACTGGGCCTTGATGTTTCTGATGCATGCGTTTTGTCAAATACCTTTCAGAAAAAAAAGATTGATGAAGGAAATTTGGAATGGAAACTGGGGTTCGTTTGCACCTCCCTCCGCCCCCTATCCCCTGACGTCGCCCATAGATTTATCAACCATACGTACTGTTAGCGAGCTTATCCTGATGTGTTTGCTTCACGTACGAAAATGAAGTTCTTCAAATATAAAACTTGTCTTAGATGCGTACCAAATGTATAGGAAATGTGTTAATAATGTCTCCCAATTTGCGAAAATGGTTCCACAAAAGCATCAGTTTTTCGCCACTAAAATGTTCTTATTTACCACTGGCAACCTACTCCTCATTCATGAGGATTATTGGTGAAATTAGTTTTCTCTTGCAAAAGCGAGCGAACACTGACAGAACAGGTTTTAGTTTTTCTCTCGATGTCAGTGGTGAATGAGGCGCGGTAATTACTTAAGTGCTGTCTCTGGACACGGTCCATGGTAAATAGAAATTACAAAGAGCCAATCAAGCGAAACAACTTGTCTCGTCCCAACTTGATTTTCTGACACTGACCTCGATTGATTTCAATGTCTCCAAGAAGGGATCGAGCTTTGGTAATAGTCCTTATGTATTATAACGTGGCGCGTCAAAACTCGTTTGTTCGTGACTAATAAAAACACCGCAATGCAATACTTTAGTAGTTTTGGAACAAAAATAATTTGGGTATACTGCGTCATAATGCAAAAGGTCTATTGCGAACTAACATGAATTTTGTGAGAAATATGCTATTCTTGGACGATTATCACGCATATCGGTCGATATATTTCTTTAGTTTCACGTATCATGGTGTTTAATTCACATTTCTAGGTAACTGAATTATGTGATTCGGAGATCACTAAAGTTAATCGTATTGGTTACAGCGCGCATGATCAGTGAGATCCTTTCGCCTTTGTTTCAGGTGCTTCCTGCAGTCGTTACCGGCGCGGCGTGGAAGCGTCTAAAACCCGGGCTGAAAAACAGAACTTAGTTTGTGTACACTAAGAAGGATATTAAACACGTGTTATACGCGGCCTACAGTAGTAATTGCCATCCTTTTAGAATCTCAGGAAATCAAAGGAAAATCAGCATAATTTCGACACACTTCAAAATATCCAGGAGGCGTTTTACTGCTCAGGTTGTTAACATATTTATTGTTAATATTTTGGAAACAAATTCACCTGATGTTGCTTAAAAGTGCTCTATTCTACCTCTCAGGCGTAGCGATTGTAAAAGTCTGGCCTACTGAAATTGTAGTAAATTGGTAGGTCTCTCGATCGTCTCTCGCATTTAGCACTTCTTACTCATCGCTCTTGTGTAAAGAAGATTACATTTGAAGTGGAAATTCTCAGCATGTTATATAAGTGGAGACACCGGGTACTGACATGTCTAACCCATTTAAACTAAACTGAACACTTTATCCCCCATGTTTGCTCTTTCATCTAGGACCAAGAGGTTATCAAGGACCCATGGGACACCAAGGTCCTCCTGGTGAAAAAGGTGCCAATGGAGCAAGGGGGCAAGAAGGACTACAGGGACCCATAGGTGTGTATGGAATGAGTACTTAATTGTTTACAGCCAGTTGGTATTTCCTGTCAGATATTAGACAACGAGATGGAAGCTCTGAATGAAGTTTCATGCCATACTAAACAATTTTGAATAAAATAACTTATTCATTATATATCAGTACGCGACGGCAAGTGGAACCAGGAAGAAAATGTATCTCATAAGCTGATTGCATGACGTTTTTCCTCCACAAATATCAGGACCCACCGGAGCTCCTGGTATACAAGGAATCCAAGGCCTTCCTGGGAACTCCGGCAAGGACGGTCCACATGGACCGAAAGGAGAGCCAGGGATTAGGGGCCCAATAGGGCCGCAAGGACCAGCTGGACCCAAGGGGGACAAAGGTAACAAGTTACACATCTAGGTCAGCCTTTTCCGAGAAATATGTAAGTTTAAAAGCATAGGAGATAACAAGAACGTTTTCACCTCTCCCCCTACTTGCAAGTAGGTATGCTTGGCTTACTTCGGTTTTTGTTCTCTTGTAGGCGAGAGGGGACCCCCCGGACCCGTAGTAAGTACAAAATATCGTGGCCACGCCACGCCACGCCACGCCACGCCACGCCACACCTCACCACACCACACCACGCAACACTAACGCATTACCTTACCTTACCACACTTTACCTTACCTTACATTACATTACCTTACATTACCTCACCTTACCTTACCTTACCTTACCTTACCTTACCTTACCTTACCTTATCTTACCTTTAGTACTGCACCACACGGTATCACATACAACAACGCACCTGACTAAACCGGATTAAACCAGCCCAATCTACACCATTTAACACCGTACCGCACCACACCACACCCACCAAACCTCACGTTACCTGACCAAACCTGACCTAGCCGGCCAGACCAGACCTTAACCTAACCAAACCGGCAAGGCCAGACCAGACTAGACCAGACCAGACGATACCACACTACAATACACCACATCACACCGCATTACACCTTACTATAACACACCACACCACACCAGGCCAGGCCATATCATACTACATACTACTTTACACTGACACCATATATACTATACCATACCACACCACATCACATCATACCCTACTATATTGTACCACACCACCCATGGCGAACCATACCATACTACGCAATAAGAAATCACACCACGAAACACCACATCATACCACACCACGTCATACCTTACTGTATTTTTCCACACCACACCCACACCATGCTAAACCATACCACACTATGCCATACGAAACCACACTACAATACACCATACCATATCATACGACATTACAGTTTACTTTAAATATTATACACCACACGATGCCAAACCATATCATACTACGCCATACGAATTCACACTATATTACACTACACCATTGCCATACCATGCCATGCCATACCATGCCATACCATACCATACCATACCACACCATACCATACCATACCATACCACACCACACCACACCATACCATACCATACCACACCACACCATACTATACCATACCATACCATACCACACCACACCACACCACCACGTACCCACATCATCATCCAAACCACATTACATTGCACCTTACTGTACTATACCACACTATGCAACAGACCACATCATACCACCAATTGCAATATCCTAGCAACATTAGAATCTTGAAGATTTAGTTACTAAAATCCATATACCTTTCTTTCATTTCAAACATGAGAAAGTACTAAAATCTTTGTACTTTTCTTTCATTTCAGATGTCAGAAAGTATTCACATGGTTGGCGATGGGTCGACCATAAGGAATCCAGGTGTGTAACATGATGTATGTCAATCGTTTGTGAGATTTGCAGGAAAAGATAGCAATTACCAACAACGATAGGTAGAATATACAATTAATAGTGTATCTACTGTAACTGAGTGCGTTCAACACTGAATTGTTCTGGCCATCGATAGGTGACTTGTTAATGCTGATGATTGTATTAAACCATTAAATGACTGTTTTCAAGTTTGTCGATTCTCTTGTTTTTTAGATATTTATACGGAAGTCAGCCCACACGAGTTGATAAATTCTGTGGCTATACGTTGCATTTCTATTTTCGTCGAAGGATTATTCTTCAGATTTGGATATTACAGTAACAGCAAAACATGTCAAACCCATGCTCATTTTTTGAACATCTCGGGATTATAGTCATGTAAAATTATTTCTTAGACCCTAGCTGTTTATCTTGTATGCCATTCGAAATCGTGATGAGTCAGGATGTTGGGATATTGGTTTCTCCGGCCGGATGATATATATACGCCCACGATAAGCATGTACATGTTAACGATAGCTGAATGATGCCGCCATTGAATCTAAATACGACTAGTGATTGTCCTTTGTTTAGATGCTCTTTAAGAAATTATTTCCATACTTTCTAAACATTATGTATTTTATAGCAGTGATGGACATCCAACATGTGTTTTGACTGCTTTGTAAAAGCTTTGAAACAGTGCACGGAACTCGTCTCTTACTATGCCGTACATAATTCTACATACAAGTGGCGACCAGAAGCAACAAACATTTGAATAGCCAATATAGCTCTTTGTGAGAATTTAGAAACGGACCGAACAACACACAGAAGACCTATACAACAGCAGTGAGTTAAAGTTTGTCAAATATCGGTAATGCAGGTATTTACTTGGTTTCTGCAGTCTGTTCTGACTGTTCTGCCCGATGTGCAGCTTCAATGTGATTTTTTCAGTGAATAAGTGAGTGAGGGGGCAACTTGTTGACTTTACACGTTTCTCGAAACATTATTTGTGAAGAGGTGAACAAACCTGAGCAGATTGAGATAATTCAGTATTGTCGATGATGATTCTAAAATGAAGTGAAAATGTGACGCGAAAGTAACCCGACTGCTAAATTTAATAAACACGTTATCATAGCAATGACTACTGTTGTGCCATTGAAAACGGTGAAAAGTACATAGAGAATCAGTTAAATATAGTTCTACGGAAACGATATAGCACCAGGTTAAATTTGGACATCTTCACTAATGTCGGAGAGAGTACGTGTATTACCTAAATTCTAAAACGTGTCTGCAACTTGTGCGAGCTAATTATGTAATGTCAAAAAGATGTATCACTACAATGGTCGGTGCCATCTTCATTTTTCTCAGAAATTACCGTTATGTTTCATTAGGCAACCAAACTTTCAGGTTTAGAAACTGGAATGCAAATCACCAGAGAAGTCACCGGGTAGGCAGCATCCAGTACTACAGCACAGGGTTCATTGAGGTGAACAAGCCTGGCTACTATTTCATATACAGTCAGTTGTATTATGTGGAAGGCAATACCCTAGAAATGGGTCATTCCACCTACATCAACCGCGACAAGGTGCTGGCAAGTTTGTCCAGTGTTGTCAGTGCCTCCAGGAAGTACAACACTAAGTTTCAGGGTGGAATATTTCTCCTCAGTGCCGGAGACCATATTTCGGTACGGGGCATGGACAACGTGGCGTACCGCATGATGCCCTGGTATACCTACTTCGGCGCTGTCATGTTGTACCCTACGGGGACTGGCAGCTAGAGTTTAAACGTCCCAAATACTAACCAAATATCTGGTTAAGACGTGCTGAGAACCACTCTCTAGCCGCTACTGTAGTAACTAGACTAAAACATTAGAGAAAAGCTATACTTAGCTAGCCCGCAGTAGCTGACAACAGCCAAGGCTAATCTACTCATTTAATCGCTTATTTAGGCGTTCAGAACCTTATAATGGTTAGTTATCTGTGGCGTGTTAACGATAACAAACTAAATTACACTAATGTGCACTGATAGTCGTCCGTCAGACTATAGCCAATGCCATTTCTTCTAACAACGAACATTCGCGGATGATTAAAGATAATAGCACTAACATCCAGTACATACTAGTAATAGACAGAAAAAATGCTCTCAAAATACTAATTTGGCCATAGTTTGTCTTATGTTACAAAATCCATGCTACTACTGTTTTCAAGTACAAGAACATATGACAGTGGTGTAGTCAGTGTTACAAAACATCAACTGTAGCGCGACTGTGGTGAATTTTAATGTCACTACATTGCTTCCTGTCTTGGTAATGGATGCAGCCTGCCTGGTGCCGTCTGGTGTTCACGATTTGTGACCAGTGTATCCTTACAGTAATACAGCGTACAGTAAGCAGTGGCACAACACATTTCTTGATATGAAAATATTGTCTTCTACTCATCCATCAACTTGTCATATGACATTACCTCCGCACATTCTGTGACATCGCTTGACATCACGTCACACCATCCCATGCGCACCATACACAGCATTTCAACTGAAGTTTGGCCAAATGTGGTTGAGCAATATCGGTGTCAAAATATTTCACACAGATTCTTGCTTTACGATTCGTTTTAAATACAATTCAATGTCGTGCTCTTAATTTTTATGCCAATGTAACACGTAGTAGACATAGGTTCATTGCTTGACAAGACAAGACAAGGCAACACAGCGCAACGCAATGCAACGCAACGCAACACAACGTAATCAACGCGATCAACGCAACGCAACGCAGTGCAGGGCAACGCAACGCAACACAACACAACGAAACACAAAGCAACGCAACGCAACGCAACCCAACCCAACGCAGTAAACGCAACGCAATTAACGCAACACAGTCAACGCAACGCAATCAGCGCAACGCAACGCAACGCAACACAACACAACATAATACAATACAAAGCAGTGTAAATCAAGATCATCCTAAACAACAATCAGACGCGCATCAAGCCATTGCACCTTTCAGTGACTACTTAGCTAGAATAAAGCTGGGAAGGTTCCGTATTAACCCTGATATCTTGTGTTCCAAATAGGCGTCACGTTCGTACACTGGACGCAAAGACACCGGGCAGGTAGTATACTATACCGCCCCCAGACAGGAGTCATTGAAGTGAAAAAAGCTGGCTACTATTTCATATACAGCCAGATGTATTACTACGCACACACTCTTCTGATGGGCCACTATACGTGTATCAACAACAATAGAGTTCTGGAGAGTGTAGACAGCGTTGATTCTGCAGATGATAAGTATAACACCAAATTTCACGGAGGTGTTTTTCATCTCAGCGTAAGAGATACGATTTCTGTCAAACCGATGTTCAGACAAAAGGCTTATCGCCTGGATTCTGTGGGCAGCTATTTCGGTGCCTTTATGTTGTATCCGACAAGTACTGGGAACTAGATCTCGGTTTACAGACGCTTTAGTACATACTCTTTGTACATGCATAGCTAGATACTGATATGTGATTGTTCGGGCTCGTGCTTTGCGTATTCTATATACACAGTATCAGATGATTAGCGTTGGAATTACCATTCTAGTTCCAGTTATGGCAAAGTAGATGGGAAGCGCTGAACACCTGTAAAAATGAAACTAATCGGAAAGATAAGCATCCTCAGCAAGAATGCTTTGATTGTACCAGAGAAGCTATTCACATTCAACGTTTGCCAAAAACATAAAAGAAGCCATAGACTGGCTATTGCAAACTAAAGTGACTGGTTATAGAAGTATATTATAGTATAAATTTTCTTTAAACTGGGAATTGCAAACCCGTTATTGAGCGTACCGTTGTAAGTATGTATATAGTACTGCTTGTTCATACTCAGTTTAGTCGACTTGTTGGCCCACCTTGCTCCAAATGTGGATTGAATGCTACCTGCCCGGTGTTTGCCTTCAACAGGGACTGAAAACCCTTAGAAAGAAATATAAACTGGAGAAAAAGTGAACTGATCGAGAAGTAGTTCTTTATAAGAAATTCGTAATGCTTTTTTGGCTTTTCTTTTATGCATTTCACATCGTTGTATTTCACTTCATCTCCTCTTCTTTCCTCTCACATCAAATATTAATATCATTTTATTTAGTTCCATTTTATTTCACATGCCCTCACATTTGAATACTACTCACTAGACGAATTTCATGAAATACGAATCACGCCAAATTCATTTGTCTCCATACAATTTCACCTACATCTCCTAACGTTTCTGCAATCACGAACTTTCACTATTTAATTTCTTGTGACACTAGGGAGTAAACGCTGTCTTTACGTTTTTATTTTTACAAGTGATGTTCGATTTCATTTCAGCACATGAAATCCGAATTAGGGCGTGGAGAAAGCAGCACAGGCAAGGTAGCATTCAGTACAGGAGCACAGGGGTCATCGACATAGCAGTATCCGGCGTATATTACATATACAGCCAAATGTTCTACTATGACGGAACATCTATCTTCCTCAGTCACTTTACTTACATTAACAGCAGGAAGGTTATGGAGAGCACTTCAAGTGTAGCGAATGCACAGAGAAAGTACAACACAAACTACCACGGGGGTGTGTTCTTTCTGAATGCAACCGACTATATTTCTATTCAGGTACCTTTTACGCATAAGATGTATAGAATGGACCCCCTGGCGAGCTTCTTTGGCACTTTTCTTCTTCATCCTGCAGAATAAGGAATGACCTAGTCAAAACGTGTTCCATATATAAGACCTAAAGTCGTATTACCCTCCCTTAAACATGTAGAATATGGAAATTGGTCTTTAACTGCTTGCCCCATGTAAGAGTATCCATCAATCAGTCCTGGATTCCAGATTCCAACATAAAGAAATTGCCAAATTTCGGATTCTGGATTAATCTCTTACATGGGACGAAACTACGGTAGAACAATTCCATTGATTTATATATATTGCATTTATCCTATGTTTAGCCGTTTATTCAATAAACAGTAACTATAGTTGATAAGGTATGTAAGAGCATTCGCAACTAAAAAAGTAAGAGCCAACCGCGAAATGTAGAGTTTGGAGATAATTACTTCGTCTCCGTTTTTTGACAAGCTAAGCATCTTCGGTATCCGAAGGCATTGGTCCAAAATCATTTTAGGTTTAATTACCAATATATTACAATAGAAATTGTGACATTTTGTCACAATATTAGTGTTAGGTAGTATGTAGTATTTCTCGTGGCCTTTTCAGATGAGATTTTTAGCGGAAATAATGTAAAAGAAGCAAGCTTGGGATGTTCAGACACTTCCGGATACATAACCGTATTTCATGGTCCTGTAAATGTTCTCAATCGCGGGATTTTGGGACAACAGCCTTGTCTAGGTATGCCCTCAATAGACCTTAGGCGAATCTTGACTATTCTTGTTCATGAGCCTGGCAGTCGCTGCATGCTTGAGACAAAAGTTTCTTTGTCTCTTTGATGAAAAGTGTTTGGAAATGAAAATAATAGTTTATTACAATTGAACAGAGAACTGTATATTTCTGAAATGAAACACAAATCAGTAACTGATCATCAGCAGGATACCTAAATGTGTGCAATAGGAGAATTGTGGATGACATCATTGTTTACATTTTGCTTCATTAGCATAAATCCGACTTCAGCCTTCAGACAAACAAAGTCCATAGATCGAAAGAGCATGGCACAGTTAGTGGTCATCGAAAATTTGAGCGCGATATGCTGAATACGTTTTGAGGAATGGGCGTTTAAAATCTTCAAAATTTACAGAGAATGTATGGCCTGGAGGTAAGAGTTGCCTCCAGGTCATACATTGTCTGTAAATTTTGACGTTTTCAGAGACTCATTCCTGAAAAAGTATCCACCATTTAGCGCCCAAATTTTTGATGACTACTAACTGTGACATACTCTTTCGATCTATGGAATTCGTTTGTCCGAAGTTTGAAGTTAAATTTTTGCTAATGAAGCAAAATGTAAACAATGATGTCATCTGAAATCCTCGGCTATTCTGCAATTTGTTTCGACTCCATTAAATCCTAGACCAATTGTTTGATAAACTTTACGTCAGCAAAGATTTTATTGTCTGTTTGGACGACAACCTTGTCTTTGTAAGTCTTCAAAATACTGTTTTATTTTACAATTTACAATTGTGCCGTTAGTACTACTGATAAGGGGATATACTTTCAAGTAATAAAAAGCGTTCTTGCCCATGTATAACGATACAAGTTGGCTTTTTGGCTGTCATGTTTTAACCTTATTCAAAGCCATGTCTGCCTTTCTTGAACGAAATGAAAGGACATACCAGGACCAAGAAATAGTTTACTTATCCGCCCTTTAGAAACATATCGCCCGCTAATTGCCACTGTCACTGAATTTACTGTAAATATTTACCACCAATTATTTATGTAGCTGTAATTAATTAAGCAGCAAACTAGATTAGTAGCACCAGCGTGTTTCCAGCTGGCCTGTAGTCTGAGGCTGGAATGTTGAGTGCGAGTGGTAAAATACAACACGAGAACTGATCTTTACTGTGTTGCTTGTCGATGTGCCCTCAATATTGAGTGCGAGTGGTAAAATACAACACGAGAACTGATCTTTACTGTGTTGCTTGTTGATGTGCCCTCAATAATGTTTGCATCAAGGAATAAATGGGACAGTAAAATGGCGCTGTTGCTTCTTTGTCTCATTACCTCGGCATAGCTTTATAAATTATAGCAAATCACAAAAACATAGCTCCTAGTACGTGACAATTGTCCGGAAATCACTTGATGGATTTGAATCCCAACATATACTAAATAAGCAAGAGTTGGTGAAATCTAAAGAAGATTTATTGATAAAGGAAACATGTTTCTGTTCTACTTATTCCCTGTTGTTGATTGTCATTGTATCTTGCATCGCAAACTAGCAAGCAATCCTTTCCAAGAATTTCTTTCATAAAACGTTGTTCAGGTTGAAACGTAAAGCCAAGAATGCAGAGCACAATAGAAGAACTAAATAATTTTAATTCTTAAAATGCTTAAAAGCTTTTCTTCATTATTTTGATTGTTGATTATTTTATCCAGTAAACCTAGTGGCCATTAATCAAAACTTTAGGGCTGACTTAACGTAATGAAATAATGGAGTTTAATAGTTTAAAATCGGTAAATCTATACAACGACAAGCTAATTACAAGCTGACAGCGTTTTCTGAAAGACAAAGAGTCTTGTACACTGCTACATTGTGAAGCCTATATTGCAGGCCTGGTTAAAGCTCTTGTAGGGATCAAACTGACAAAAACAGGATTGCAGTATATGCATTAGTTAGGCATATATGGAATCGATATTGTTATATAACGTTTTACGTTGCTGACATAAATAAATAGGATGAATAAATCATTTCTTAGCGAACTATGCTGTTAGTCATTTTCTGTTTCCATTTCATTATGTGGGGGCGAGGGGG
>JAOBYG010115987.1:0-11041 GCA_025403545.1 Epizoanthus stellaris
GGCTATCGACGGCAAGCCCGAATACCTGGTTCGTGATTGGACGATCGTGGTGACTGGCTTTGCGCTGGTTATGCTGGCCGGCCTCACGTTCAATTTGGTGCGCGAGGCATGATCCTCAATCACCCCTCGGCGCTGTTGCTCCTATTGCCCTCGGCCTGGCTGATCTGGCTGATGCGGCGCGGCGGCGGTCAACGTCAAACTGGCGGCCGGCGGCTTTCTGCTCGACCAGGCCGGCGACGGCCAGCCCCTCGCCGGGCGCAAAGATCGACACCTGCGGTGGTGTGCGGTCGATTTCGAGGCTGGATGCGTTTGACGGCTCGCTCTCCTGGCCGGCTCGATCCACCGCGGTGACCGTGTAGACGAAGCGCCCTTCGCCGAGGCTGGGTTCGCTCCAGTCTGTCGCCACGATATCCGCGGCTCTCTGCACGCCGTCCCGATAAACGCGGTAGCTCACGACATCCTGCGACGCCGAGGCCTGCCAGCTCAGCCGGGCGCCATTGTCTTGGATTTCCGCCACCAGGCCCGTTGGCGGTGAGGGTGGCTCGGTGTCGACGAAGATGCTGATCTGCGCTTCAGAGAGGTTGCCCGCCAGGTCTTCCACTCGCAACCTGAGGTCATAGGCACCGTCGCTCGGCAGGCTTTGCCAGGCGTGCAGCTGGCCGTTCGTGACCCCCTCGACGCCTATGCCCAGCACCGACCAGGTCGCCGAGCCGGCGGGCGCCAGCTCGACTTCGAAGAAGCGCAGGTTCGCATCACTCGCCGTGCCAAGAATCGAGGTCGGGCCAGTGATGAAATCGCCCTCGAGAGGTGCGGTGATCGAAGCGAGCGGCGCCGTCGCATCAATCTCGACGGGCCGCAAGCGCTCGGTTCGGTGACCCGCTTCGTCTTCGGCGACGAGGCGAAGCGTGTAGAGGCCATCGGCCAGGCTAGTCACATCCCAGGCCTGGCTGATCTGACCGCTACTATCTGGAGTTGGTGCGGCGAGCAGCATCCACGATGCCGGCGCCTCGCCGACGCCCAGCTCGAAACGCACGTCGGCGAGATATTCATCGAGCGCCAGGCCTGAAAGGCTTACCGGCGAGCTTTGCGGCCCGAGCACGGCTCGCGTGGCTGGAGCCGTCCAGGCGACCACCGGCGCGGTCTCATCGATGTCAAATGCCGTCGTGTTCATGCTTTGATTGCCAGCCAGGTCCGAAGCTTCGATCCTGAGCAGGTAGGAGCCGCCTGGCAGCTGCGTTGGTAGGCGCAGACCAGGGCCAAAGCCGCTGGCGATTTGCTCCCAGACTGGCACCACAGACGCGACCGCCAGAGACGCGGTCCAACCTTCGAGGCGCTCATCTGCGATGCCCGCGAGCACTTCGTCAGAAGGCCTCAAGAAACCGTCCACCAATGGCCGCTCGACGGTTATCGACGGTGCTGTCGCGTCCAGCGTGACGGTGATCAATTCTTCCTGGGCCACGACGCTGCTGCCCGCTTCATAAGCCCGGAGCCGTAGGCCGTACTCGCCATCTGGAGCGATCAAACCCGCGTCGTCGCGCCCATCCCACGCCAGCACATGTGAACCGCGGTCGCGGTCCCCATCGCTCAAAGCACGGACGATGGCGCCACTCTGCACGATATCGATCTGCACTCGACCGGCGCGCGCCAGGCCAAAGCGGGCGCTCACCTGGTCGAAGCGGCCGTCATCCCCGGGCGAGAAGAGCGCCGGCTCGGCCTCGAAATAGGTCACGAGATCTTTGGGATCAAGCTCGACGATCCGCCGCTGCTCGATCCTATTGCCCGCGCGGTCTTGCGCCACCACGCGCAGGCTATATTCGCCCGGCGGCAGACCGACCGTATTCCACAGCGGCTCGGAGAGCGGCAGCCACTGGACGGGGGCAGCACCGAGGCCATAGAAGAGTTGCACCGTCACCGCGGGCTCGCCCGAGGCGACGAAACCGAAATCATCGCTTGCCAGCCAGCCGATTTCGATGAAGCTCGCCGCGACCGGGCCCGGCGCCGGGTGAGTGATCGAGAGCGCTGGCGGGGTGATGTCGAGCACCAGCTCCGACAACCGTTCGGTTGCGTTGCCGCAAGCGTCTCGGGCCAGCGTGCTCGCGTAATAGCAGCCCGGGCTCGCCACACCGCCTGCCACACCGCCAGAGTCGTGCGTGCCGTCCCAATCGACCGCGGAAGTGCCTGGCACCGCCAGATCTGTGACCAGGCTCGCGACGCTGTCACCCGCCGCCACGGCACAGCCCCGAGGATCGCCGGTTGAGCTGAATTCGATCTCACCGGGCACAATCGCGATATCGACTTCGAGCGCTTCCTCGCCCGGCTGGAGGCTCAGAAGCGCGCGATCCAGGACACCATCGCCATCCGGCGAGAAGAAGACAGGCCCGGGGATGGTGACGGCATCTGCGACCGCGTCAACGAAAAACGTTCGCTCGGTGCAGATGCGATGGCCGCCGATCCCGACCACTTGGAGCGCGATATCAGTCGCCACCGAGCCCGGCACGCGCTCGAGCGACAGCCGGATCGGTTCCGGGTTCACGAAGGCCCCGACTTCGGCCACCAGCTCCGCGCTGGCGCTGACGTCGCCGCCATTGACCGAGAGGCCAAGCTCGAGCGGTGCCAGATCACTCGCCGGCCACGGCGGCCAGGCGCCCGGCCGGTCTTCTGGCAACAGGTTGACGGCATCGACGAAGCTATCGATGGCACTCACGTCGATCTCGATACACGGCGTGCCGTCATGCGCGCTCAAAGCGCAGAGCGAGGCGCCGTCCGCCGGAGCTGTCACAGCGAGCGTGGGCGCGCTGCGATCGACCGGCACCACGACCTCTCGCGTGACCGTGCGTCCTTGCGCATTGGTCACGCTGGCATCAAATCGGCGCAGCCCTTCGGCCTGGTCGTCGAGGTCCAATTCGACCTCGTAGGGCATTCCAGAAACTGGCGCCACTTGCGAGAAGACCGTCAGCCCGGCCTCATCGACCAGGCGCAGCACGTCGAGATCCTCGCCCTGTCCCTGCAACGTCAGAGTCGCCCGCCCAGGTGGCTGCTGATCGCATGAAGTGGCGGTGTGCACGGCAGTGCTCGTCAGGAGATCAAGACATTGCTCGGCAAAGCGCACGCTGTCGCTCGTCTGCGCGATGATCGGCGCGATCTCGCCGTTCTGCTCGACCGGCTCGGTGACCAGTCGCAGGTTGGTCATATAGACCTCGCAGTCAAAATCGACCAGGAAGAGCATCGCCCAGTCCCGTTCGGCCGCGGGTCGCAGCAGACGCGGCACGGCAAAGTCCGGGTCACCGTCACTGCGCACGAAAAGCGTCGCCTCGTCGATCGGCGGCAGCAGCGTTTCACTCGCCCAGAGCACGGTTTGTTGCGCGGGATCGACGCCCAGCTCCAGCAGCATGTCGGCGAGATCCGCCTGCACCAGGCCAACGTCGTAGCAACCCGGATCGAGCACCAACGTGTCGGCCAGAGGATCGGTCAGCAGGCCGTGGAATTCCGCCAACGGGCAGCCAGTCGGTGGCTGAATCTGGAAGCGCTGGCTGGTTTGGCTTGCTCCGGAAACACCCTCAGCCCGCACCCGGAATTCCAAGGCGCGCAGCGGCAGGCCGCCGAGATCGAGTGCGAAGCGGAAACGATGCTCTGTCGGCTCGGCCAGGGTTGAGCCATCACTCAGCAGGAAGCCTTCCACCGGTAGCGAAGCCCATGGATCGAGCGTATTCTTCGGCCGATACTCAAGCGCCACTTCGATCACCGGCTCGCGCAGGGTTTCGATCAGCTCGAAGCGCATTGATGTGCCGTCAACGAGAATCGGTGGTGAAGCGAGCCCGCCGAGCTGCGCGGTGAAAAGACCGTCCTGCAATTCAGCAAGATAGCTCTGCAAGGCTGACGGCGACACCGCCCAGGTCAGCGTTAGCAAGCTGCCATCGGCGGCCGTGCGGTGATTGCCCGCTGTGGGCAGGATCAGCTTCTCGGTCATCTCCGGTGTCGCGAGAAGCGCGTGGTTGCCCACATCGTCCTGCGCGACGATGCGATAAGAAGCAAAGACCGCCTCGGCAATCTCCACCGTCTGACGCATCGAGAGCAGCTCGGGACGGTCGATCGAGGCCGTGAAAGCATCGGCGAAGAAGGTCCAGCTACCGCCGTCGATCGAGCGCTCGAGATAGGCGTCGACGGGCTCTTGGGCTGAGCTTTTGAGCACCTGGGCGAAGAGCTTGGGTGTGCTTTCGGGACCGTTCTCGAGCGACCAGGGCTCGAAAAGGCGAATCGCCACCCCTGGCGCGGTTGTATCGACGATCAGGGTGAACTCGAAATTCTCGAGCTTCAGCCTGTAGACGCCATCCGGTACTTGCTGTCCGAAATGATCCCGGCCATCCCAAGCGAAGCTGCCATTTTCGGCTTCGAGATGGGTCCGCGATCGGGACAGCAATATCTGGCCGCTGCTACTGAGCACTTGGAAGTCCACTTGCCACGGGCCAAGCGTTTGATAGTGCACGATCGCCTCATCGAAGACGCCATCGTTGTTGGGCGAGAAACGCTCAGGCGCCGCAAAAACATCGACCACGCCCGCGGCTAGGCCGGTCGCCACCTGACGCACGGTCTGGCGACGGTTGCCGGCCTGGTCGCTTACGGTCAGACGCACCCGCCAGGTACCCTCGGCTGGCGAGGCCCAGGGAAGAAAGACCTCGTCGACGACCTGGCGCGCGGAGGGCGGCGCGATCGGCCGCCAGTCCTGAGGATCATCGAGCGGCGCGTAATCGAGCTGATAGGCCGCAAAATGCTGATCCGCTGCCGTGCCTTCCAGGATCACCGTGCGGCCGTCGGAGTTGCGTCGCAAGCGTAGGTCGGCCGTCAAGTTGGCGAGGGTACGCAGCTGCCACCAATCAGTATCGAAGGCCGACTCGGGGTCCGGCCGCCTGAAATGCAGCATATGCCCGCTGCCGACGGTCTGGAAATCTTGTCGGCTCTGCGCAGTCTCAAAGCTGCGTCGACCGGCGAGCAGATAAGCCGCGGTCGCCGGGGCTGGCCCGCGCCAAAGCAGCACGCTCTGATTGCCAGGCACCCAAAGCTGACGACTGGCTCCGAAATAAGGCTCGAGGTCTGGATCATCATCCGGGTCATCTTCTTTCTCGGGCAGGCCAACGGTGAGACCGGCATCGAGCGGCGTCAGGTCCGGATCACTCCAAAAACCGGCCACCACCGTACCGCTATCAGCCTCCACGACCGAGAAGCGATACCCCCCCTGGCCGCTATCAAAGAGGTCTGACCAGGCCAGGCGCAGCGACAATCGCTCGCTGCCGCCGTCCCAAAAGAAGTCGCGAAGACTCGTCCCAGCGGTTGCCGCCGGATGGATGATGCGAGCCGCCAACTCGCCGCTGACGGCGTCCTGCGGCACGTCAAAGCGAGAGAGAAAACCGCCACTTCGCGTGTAGGTGGCAATCGCATCTGGCGGTGGCGTCTCACCTTCGCCGACATTCAGAAACTCGACCTGGAAGGCGACGCGGGTGCCGTCATGCGACCAGACGGGATCTGCGAGCGCCTCTTCGGCGCCGACGCCGGAAAGGGCCGCGAGCACGCCCGACTCGATGTCGAGCGTCCACCACTCGCGCCCGCCCTGATCCGAAACCAAGAGCCTCCGCCGGCCGGGCGAAAGATGCCCTGCACTGCCGCGAGGCCAGGCGCCGACCAGCACGCCGGGGGCGTCAAGATCCCGACTCTCATAGCGGTAGAGCTCACCACTTCGAAGGTCGTAAAAATGCCTCCCGTCCGGGCCAAAGAAATCGAAGTCGATGCCGAAATCGACCGGCTTCACGACGTAACCGTCAAGCCCTCGGATCTCTCGGAAGCCGTTTTCCGGCACCACCGGGTCGCTGACACTGACGTAGAAAAGATCGCCTCGCGGTGCCGCTTCAAGATCGACGACGCGCAATCGGCCATCGACGGTGAAGAGCGGCTCGACGGCCGCACCATCAACACTCACACGATAGACGCCAGCCGGA
Source organism: Epizoanthus stellaris (assembly GCA_025403545.1). Lineage (NCBI taxonomy): Eukaryota > Metazoa > Cnidaria > Anthozoa > Zoantharia > Epizoanthidae > Epizoanthus > Epizoanthus stellaris. The sequence continues at coordinate 5,988 of JAOBYG010115987.1, forward strand.
TAGCCGCCCTCGGGTGCCGTGATGCTAAAGAAAAGATATTGCTCATCCGCTGTCATCTGCGGCGCTGCGCCGGGATCCGGTAGACCGCAGGTCAAACAGCGCTCATCGGCAAGCTCGCTGCCCAGCGCATCCAGGAGCGGCGCGCGGTTGGTGTCGACGGTCACTTGGATTTGACCAAGCACCTGGGAAAGCTCGTCTTCTCCCGCCACCACCCGCAGCAGATAGGCGCCATCACGCACCAGCCGACGATGCTCATCGCGGCCGTCCCAGGCGCCGCGCGCTTCGCCGGCCGAAGGAGTGAAGCTCAAGGTGCGGACGATCTCCTCAAGCTCATCGAGAATCTCGACCGCGACGGGCTCGAGCGTGCGAATGATCAAGAGCGCCTCGTCTTGCACGCCGTCACCATCGGGCGAGATGAACCGCGGTTCCACCACGATGTCGCCATCCTGAACGCCGATCTCGAGCGTCGCCGTGTTGTTGGCTTCGCTTCCTTCTTCGAGTGCTGCCAGTGGGTCGAGGACCACGGAGACGCGCCACAGGCCTTGAAGCTCTGGAGCACTAAAGGTGAGCGGCACCGTGGCCTGCGCAGCACCGTCGAGCGTCAGGGTCGCCTCAGCCAGCACCTGGCCGGCTTCGTCGACAGCACGAACGAGAAGCGCGGCAGCCGCCTGTTCGCCGAGATTGGCGACCAGCGCGCTCAGGGTGACCGAGGCGCCCGGGCTCGGGAAAGCCGGATCCAATGACAACGCGGCTGCTGAAACTGACGGGTCAGGGAGGCTCAGAATAGGCAGTGGAATCAGCAGCGTATTGTCGTCGTCGCTGATCTCCGCGGTGGCAACATCCGGCGCCACGATCAGCGTCAGCAGCCGGTCGACGTCGTCCGGCACGCGAGGCCAGGTGAAATGGGCCTCGGCGCTGCCGCCCGCATCCAAGCCGTCGACCTGCACAGGGGCACTGATGGCCTGCCCCTCATCCGGGTGTCCGGCCCAAAGAAAGACCGTAAAGGTGCCGATCGCCGCGCCGGTATTTTCGACCATCGCCGTGATCTCGAGCGGCGAGCCTTCGAGCGCCGCCAAAGGCGTCAACGTCAGCTGCTGCGGCGAAAGATGAAGGTTGGGCAGCGTATTGCTGCCAATAGAAAGGGCCAGCTCTGCGCTGTCGTTCGACGGATCCGAGTCGAGAATAATCGGCGAGCCGGAAAGGTCGAGGGCGGCGCGAATCGCGAAGTCACCTTCTCGGTCGGCTCGCCAGAGCAGGACCACTTCGGAGGCCTCACCAGCGCCGAGGAAAATCGAGCGCCTGCCCAGCTCCTGGACGCTGATGCCGTCGTCGAACGCAAAGACCACGTCAACCGGCCGCTCGAGATCAAGCGTTCCACGATTACGAATAGCTGCGGTGAGCACCACGTCGCCGCCCACCTGGAGCGCGCCGCTCGCGCTGAGTTGGCCGACCGCGATATCGAGATTGGGCGCAGTTTCGACGTTACGCTCCGCGAAATTGTTATTCTCGTCCGCCTCTGTGATCGTGTCATCCGGGTCGAGCACCAACGTATACATCGTCGTGCCCGGTGTCTCGAGTCGGTCCGTGGTCGGGATAGGTGTGCTGCTGCGCGACAGCACGTCGACCGTCTCTTCGAGCACGAGCACGGTCCGATCCGGCTCAATGCGCCACAGCCGCACCAGGACGCCCGAGGCGTCTTCCTGGCCGACATTGCGCACCCGAACCACGATGCCGAGATCGGCCGGCAGATGGTCGGGGTTTTCGGGCAGGATCGCAAGATCCGAGGCGCCCGCTTCCAGATCGACACCTGCTGGCGCCTCAGCGACCTCGATATCGAGGAAAGCTCGATTGTCGGCTTCATCCGCCTCTTCCACGGCGCCCGAGAGATCGGCCACGACATAAAGCCAATGGGCGCCGACCTGATCCAGCGTGTCCCACTCCAGCACGACGAGACGCCGCTCACCCGGCGCGATCACGCCGAGCGCGCGTTCTTCGAGCAGAGCGCCGCCGGCCGCCGGCTCACCATCAAAGAGCGAAAGCACCGCTTCCGCCGATGCGCCGCCGCCATTGCTGAGCGAAGCGGTCAGCAAGACGCGCTCACCGTCGCGCGGTGTCTCAGGATCAGCGCTCAGACTCTCGACGATGAGATTCGGCAGCCGCCCCGCCTCGAGCGCCCGGATCGCCAGCGCCGTGGCGTAGACGCTGCCATCCCAGCTGCCCTCGACCGTTTGCCGCGAGGTCAAGTACCCCTCGGCGCTGCCTCGATCAATGGTGGATGTCGCTTCTAAGCCCGCGGCATCAAGAGCCAATAACGCGTCGAGAACAGCCGCCGTGTCGTGCACCGTTGACGGGCTATCGCCGAAGCCACCATCACTATTTTGCTTCGAAGCGAGAAAAGCCAAAGCCCGCGAGACCGACGGCTCAAAGCCCAGCCCATGCCGCAACAGCGCCCGCAGGGCACTGACCGTGGTCACGGTCCGCGCTGGCCCGCTGCCAACATGCGGCCAACCACCAGCCGGCGATTGCGCTGCCAGCAGCCACGGAATTGCACCCTCGACTACACCTTCGAAGCCCGTAGAGCCACCCAGGGCCAGCAGAGCGAGAGAAGTGTCAAAGGCTGTGCTTAAGTGCTCGGTACCGGCACCGAAGCCACCGCCGGCATTCTGCGACGCCACGAGCATGGCCGCGTCACCATCGATGCCGGCGAGAAGCAAGCGCGCCTGCATGTCGATCGAGGCTTGCTCCTGTGTACTGAGCCAGGCGCGCGCATCTGCCTCGCCGGTAAAAGCCGGATCGTGAACGCTGAGCGTCGCCAGCACTTCGTGCGTATCGCGCAGACTCGTGCCCAGCGTATCGAGCCAGGAGCCGTCCGCGTCTTGCTGCGATCGTAGCCAGGAAAGCGCCAGCGGAACATCCGCCGGCTCGGGTCGAAGATCGCCACCGCCTGGGCCACCTGTTGGCTCGCCCGGCTCGTGGTCCGGCTCACCCTCAGGGAACAGCTCGAAACGGCCAGCGCCGCCCGTCAACACGGCAAAACGCTCGGCAAAGTCGCGGCGGATGCGATCCATCGCCGCCAAGTGATCAGGATCGATTTCCTCTCCGCTACGAGCCAGCAGAATGAACCCGGCGCGAAACGTCTTCTGGCTCGCCGACGCTCCGGGCACGCGCGAACCATTGGCGCTGATCACGTCCTCGATGCTGACGCTCCGCGCTGTGCCGCTAACGACTTCGCGTTCCTCCGGCAGCACCGTGGGATCCAAGGACGGGTTTTCGATCAGCAGTGAATCCGGCACCTGCGCCGGCGTCAAGAAGCCAGCAAGATAAAGGTCGAGAGGACCAAGCAGCTTGCGAATGGCCACCGACGTGAAGGTACCGTCACCGTTGTCGCGCCAATCATGGCCATACATGAGCGACGCACCCGTCGACAGCAGGTCGCTCCAATGGCTGCCGTCCTGACCAATCAGCGCATCAGCACCAAGGTCCGGACGATCGATGTCAACACGGCAACACCAGCGATGTTGCACCTCATGCGCCAGGACGCCGAGGATCGAGTCATAGCCAGGGCGCCGTGGGTCAAGCTCGTAGTCCGTGAGGCGACCCATATCGATATAGCCGTGGAGCCGACCCGGCTCGTGATCGCCGCTACCGAAAAGGTTTGAGAAATCAAATGAATCAATATTCAGGCCCTCGATGTCATTTTGAACATTGACATAAAAGGCAGATGCTCCCGCGAGATCAAAGCCGAAAGTGGTGAACACCACCAGAAAGTCGACCGTGTCCGGATGGGCACCGTAATAGCCTGCGGCCACCGCCTGACGTGGCGCCGCGTTCAAGACCGGTACGCCACGGTCGTAGTCGCCATCAAAACGAATGACGCTGACGGCATCGACATCGATCTCGAAGGTCGCCTCGACGTCGGCCTTGGCGCGCTTCAGATCGTCTTCATTCAGAAAAACAACGTCGGCCCCCACCACTCCCACTCCAAGAACGGCCCACGCCCACAAGGCTGCGAAATAACGAATCAAATCAACAGGCTTGAGACTTCCCATCATCGTGATCTCTTCTTTCAGGCGGCGGTTCGGACGGACGAGTGAGCCCCAACGTGGCTTGAGCAGCCAAGAGGGCCGGATGCAAATGATCGAAACATAGAGCGTAGATCGACTTGGAAAGGTCACCCTCGGAATCGGTCAGCCTTTCGGCAACCTTCTCGAGATCCGCGATCCAGAAACCCATCGAGGCCACTCCAGCATCTAACAGATCGCGCAGCTGCTGTGCTGGAGGCGTCTGCTTCTGGTAAATCGCGCGAAGTTGTGCTTGACCAGCCTTCGGAGCCACGCTGAGAAGCGCAGCGAGAACCCGCGCTTCCGGCGGCCCAGCGGGCCGACGGAGCGGAATACCCAACGGAAAGCCAGCGCCAGCTCCGGACGATTCACCTGCCATGGCTTCTGGGGGCGCCGCCGCTATAGCCGATAATTCCCGCGCTCCACGGAGAGTCGTGATCGCCCATTTGAGGTGTTCATCCACAGTCATCATGATGAGAAGCTGAAGCCCGGCAGCCTCATTGAGTGGCTCCTTGGTCTCCAAATCGAATTGTGCCCCTCTGGCCAAGATGCGTTGAGCCTGTAGAAAACGAACGACCCACGTTTCGAGAGCCGCTGCTCCAAGATCAATAAAGTCTCGAATGCGGCCGAGTTGATTGCCTTCGGGCTCTGCCGCTTCAGCTGGCTGAGCCAACAAAGCTTCGCGTGTCATGCTTTTCAACCTTTCGATGTCAAAAAAGGGCGAAACGTTTCAAAAAAGAACGCTCCGGCCGCCAGGACCAGCGGCCGGAGCGCAAGGGAGGGAGATGCAACATTCGCCACACACCGCGGGCGAATGGGCGTCGGAATGACCAAAAGCAGACGGGCTGGCATCAGAATGAGCGCGATCTGGTTCACGGGCAGAGAATCCAAGATCGTTGTTGCTCTAAAATCACACGGTCCAGAAAAAGGCCCCACGGGTGGGCGCACTAGCCAAGCACCCGCGGGGTTATCGGGAACGCCGAAGGAGCGGTG
>JAOBYG010116098.1:0-11038 GCA_025403545.1 Epizoanthus stellaris
CATACCGGTCTCGTGTAATGATCTTCATACCGGTCTGAGTTCGTACCGGTCTGACTTCGTACTGGTCTCATGTAATCACCCTGTTATATACTTTGAGTTTCAAGGAAGAGTAAAATTTAATATCAACCGCTCACTTTGAATTTGAATTTAAATGTAAATGCAATTAAACAACCAAACTCGTAGGCATAAAGTCGCTTTCAGTGCGCATGTCAGTTTGGTCCAAATCCAAATTCATTCGGTTGCTCGCAATCCCATTCCCAGAGCCCACGTTCGTTTTGGCCTGCGGCGTGGAATGAAGGCCTCTGGAATAATCCACGCGCCAGTCCACGAACTGCGGACTACCTTATAAGGAATTTCGATTGTCTGTGGGGCCGCTTGGGGCGTTTCGCGCATGCGCTAGCGTGAGCATTATTCCAGAGCCTTTCGTTTCTGCCGCAGGCCAGATAAAAAAGTGGGCTCTGGGAACGAGATTGGGTTGCTCGTTCAATAAATTGGGTTCGGCAATCAGACATTCCTCTCTTTTGTAGATTCTGAAACCTACTTCTGGTTACAATTGGGATTATGAATTATAACTTCGTTCATGTTCGTTTAACTATGTACGCCCCCCCCCCCCCCCAGTGGGTTACTATTACTTCCGCCAGTTGCCTAAAATTGGAATTTGGTGTCCAGGAAATCGAGCCATTCCATATCCCAAAATGTACTGTCAGGCCGGGTCAACACTAAAACGTTTGGATTTGAAAACGTATCTTGCTCGACGAGTTTTCGCCGCCTGTCATTCTACGGTAAAACGGATTTTCTTTCACTGAAAACGACGGAGCCGTTAAACGTTTTCCATACGCATCGAATTGAAAACGGGGAACTGTGATGTATTTGAACGTGAAACGTGATGCCTCCCGAAAGCAAAACTCGCGGCCTGTAGGTGCGCGTTGGGCATCCGAACCGGGATATCTGGCAACACACAGACAAACCAAGCCCTTTAGAGTAGATGTACTACTTTGCCTTGTGGATCTAACGCTCTGCATGCATCTTGCGAATTATAAGGCTTTGGAATTTCAAAATTTTATCATCTACACAAATATTATTAAATTGATCGTGCATAGGTTTTGGGGCATTTTACGACAAACTGAACACTGCCAGCTATATGGTGGAAACAGCAAATGTAAACCTGTCGCTATTCAAACATTAAATGTGCATGCAAACAGTATTTACTGGCAAATCGGTGGCTTAAAATAATTAAATAGAATAGGGAGGATGAAAGAACACAACACACAGTGAATTCATCTTCAAAATGGAATGAATTTATTTATCATATTAGTACTCGCATGCAGTAGGCAGTGGCAAAGTTCAAATATATACAGCTAGCAGCAGGCCGAGCTGCAAAATGACTCCATCCACGAATATATAATTATGTAATTACTTCCTATTTACAACGCTTGTGTTCAAAAGATTATACGAGCAGGGAGCACGAATCAGTTAAGTTCTCCAAAGTTCTCTCTCTTCTTCGCTTGCAACACCGGATAATTGCCCGGCCAGATAAAATCGTACATAGATGCGAATCCAATCTGCTTGTTCCGCTTGTCGATATACTTCAGTCACTAGAGCGACGGTTCCTTGGCCTGGCGATAGGGTCACACGCGCTGCTTTCAAAACACTTTTGCCAGTTTTCTGAGCCGAGTTCCAAGATAAAAAAAACTCCCACTTCAAGCTTTTCAATGTTGATGTGATCTGGGTGTGCCCATTCTCGTATCCAGAGCCCACGTTCTTTAACGCCTGTGGCTAGAACGAAGGCTTCTGGTCGCAACGGTTCCGGAAGTCAGAAATTCTCCGACCCTCGGAGACAATAATAAGATCGAAGTATGAACGCAGAGTACTTGTATTTGAGCATTGATCTTCATCATACTCCTTTGATCTGCCACAGAGCGTTGTTATATTTTCAAAATGACCACAAAATACCAACATATACTCGGCGGGGCGCGAGAGTACGTTTGTTTTGGTTTTGGAATAGTGCATAGTACGCATGCGTGAGAAACCGTCGCTACCACAACCTCGTTCCCAGAGCCCACGTTCTTTTAGGCCTGCGGCGAGGAACGAAGGGCTCTGTAATAAACCACGAGCCTGCGTATGGGCGAACCGCCGCTAGCTGGTCCACAGACAATCGAAATTCCTTATAAGGTAGTCCGCAGATCGTGGACTGGCTCACGGTTTATTCCAGAGCCCTTCGTTCCTCACCGCAAGCCTAAAAGAACGTGGGCTCAGGGAACGAGATTGTCGCTACCAGAGCCCTTTGTTCCAGCCAGAGGCGTTAAAGAACGTGGGCTCTGGGTACGAGAATGAAGCATGCCCTGATGTGATGCACAGTGAGTCTGCGCAGTCCGTATTTTGGCTAGGCCGTTCGTGTCGAATACGTCACCGAAATCAATCGTACCCAGGCTCCGATTAATCACAACGGCCGGAAAGAAGCCGTATAGGCTTTGCCTTGTGGATCTAACGCTCTGCATGGATCTCGCGAAATATTAGAATTTGGAATTTCAAAACTTTATTATCTACACGAATAATACTAAATCGAAATCTGAAATAAGCACACTCAGGTTGATTGTGCTCGTTACGTCAGATATAGGCTTTGACAAACTGAACACTGCCAGCTCAGTATCAGATAGGTTTGTTTCTAATTTCACTTACAATTCATACAGTTACAGTAGTATGGCCAGAGTATAGTAGGGACCAACTGCAGTTGTCCGTTTTAGATAGATGTCCGCCTTAGAGAGAGTGTTTCGTTACAGTAAAATGGCTATCGTGTGGCAGGGACCAACTGCAGTTGTCCGTTTTAGAGAGTGTTTCGTTACAGTAAAATGGCTCGAACGTGGGTGGCACCAGCTGCAGCTGTGCAAATTCCATCTTGGTAACACTAACGTGAAATGTATCTGGCAGGGAGTAGCTTCAGCTGCTTGTTCTAGAAGGGTTTCCGCTTTACAGAGGTGTTCGTTAAAAAGGGAGTTGACTAGAATACTTTTTTCTTTTTAAACAGCTCTCTGCTGGTTTCACTTGACAGCGTTGTCTCTGCTGCTGCTTTTTTCATTCTTCCGTCTCTGTTGCCTCAGTTTCTTTAGCTCCTTCCTTGTTAGCTGAGCTTTCCTAAGAAGAAAATTGCCACACATTAGTTCATTCTTGTTTTATTTGCCTCACATCAAGTGTTTCACCTAACTTTGTTTATATTTCAAAAAGGAAGAGACTATTTAGGACCGACTCGGACCGAACGTGTTACATTACCAGGATGTTCGGTTGCGGGGTAGGGTAATGTTCCCCCGTGAAATGTGTAAATTATAACAATGCGTATTCCAGTGATTTTAGCTTAAAACCTAAATTATCGACACACATCCCCCAACACACACACATACCGTATTTACTCGAATAAGCGCCACGGCGCTTATTAAATGTTTAAACTTTTTGATGCGGCGCTTATTCAAGGGCGGCGCTTATTTGAGGGCGGCGCTTATTAAATCTCATCAAAAACAACATTTTTGAATAATTTTAATTCTAAAAACGATAACAACAACAACAACAACAAACTCATGTGAAAGAGTCAACTACACTTTCTTCTTCCATTGTTGTACATGGGAATACATTTCCGCTGTTGGTTTGAAACAAATCGTATCGTTTTTCATTTTTGCTTTGACATTTTTTGTTCCCTCGAATAAACGCCGCTCTGGAGCTCAAATGTTTGGAATAAGTGCCGGGTTGTTGTTGAGGGGTGTGGCACTTATTCGAGGGCGGCGCTTATTAATAATTTTGCTCTCATGTGCGGCGCTTAATCGAGGGAGGCACTTATTCGAGTAAATACGGTAACTGGCAAACCAATATAATGACGCTTTCCAATTGTCAGGTCTGTCCGGCCCAAGATAACTGGTTCTGACCACTGTAAATGGAAAGGTCAAGGCGCGCGCAAACATTTTTCCTGGCAAAAGTTACCAAATTCCCGCGCCCTGGTCGTCCGGAACAGTAGAACTGAGCTGCTCTAATCAATGAGCAGGGCCAGTCCGGCCAGAACCAGTTCCGATAGTTGTCGCGTTCCATTTGAGAACTGACCGGTCGCCGGGCCGGCCAGACCCGACAAATGAAAAGCGCCGTAAGTACACTTAGGTCATCTGGAGAAGCACATTCATAGAGCCTTCACATGAACTGCAAAAGAGCCGAGGTACTACGTGACTCCAAACTACTGGTAAAGCTAACCAACTCCGACGTCTGTCGAGCGGCGTGGCCAGAAATGACTTCAGCAGAGTTTTCTGAGAGGAAGCTATAGCAAGCATTTACGTTTGCCAATAGCAACTCGTGACGGATGATTTTTTTTTCTTTTCAAAATACACATGTTCAAGCCGAAATTCCATTTTATACAAATTCGGGTATCATTGTCATATATCTCACTTATGTTTCTTCCTTATATTGTTCAAAAAACGTTTAAAACTGCTTTGTCCCCAGTGACTTTGAGACTCGAATTATGTTTTTTTACTTTTGCTAAGTTTTGGCTAAAAAAATTGAACTTCAGTAACTTTAAAGAAAAACATTGTGGATCTTTAGACTGGCTTGCACGCAGATACTAATTTTTCTTCTCAGCAACAGATCTCTCATGACAGGCTACTTGTGGTAATAATTGTCTGATAATTTCATTTTGGTCACTTCTCATGCAAACAAGAGATAGTTTATCAAGTGCCGGAACTGATTCGGGGCTCGGTCACCGCGTGTGTTTTTATCAATTTGGGAGAAATTAACATTCGAAATTGAAAGTGCACGGATTAGAAATTATACAAATTAGAAATTGTAAAACTTAAATCAGTTTTTGTTTTCCTTAAAATGAGTCGAACAAAGAACACGAACGCCAAGCAGTGTCTGAAAACTTGATATTTGTGTTAAAAACGTTTCATTTTAATGAACAAACTGTTAAATTGCAGTTTATTGCGCGTCTATTTGTCCTATTGATGGGATTGATCAACTAAAAGTTGATATGTAATGTTTTTCGCCGTGAGGGTGAAAGGTTTCAGCTGACGTTTCGAGTGCTAGCCCTTCGTCAGAGCAAAAAAAAATATTTGTCCTATTCATTTGGAAAGCATACGAGGTAGTGAGCGAGGAGGTAGCATAGGTTTTGTATGAACAATTTCTTTTATGAACAAAGAAATTTAACATTCAAAGCAGATGTTAGTATTACTGAAACGTTGCTAGAGATTCGATAATGCGAATAATTTAATTGGGTCATATCCACTTTAGATCCGTAAAACACGATCAATAATTGCATATCAATTATATTATATCAGTTGCAGCCTTTGTACGGAAGAAAGCCTAATTGACGAACGCTTATTACTATTAGACTAAAAGGTAAGGGAAAAGGATATTGGGAATTAAAATAAATAAGAATAAGCAAAGCTGATATTTCATTTCCTCAAGCGCTGGGACACGGTGTACTTAAAGTTGTGGAGGTAACTGGTATATTTGCTATATATTTCAGTTTATTTCAAACAATTTCAGAAATATCACTTCGTTTATGAATGCTATCGTAAATACAAAACTAACTTCACATTTCGTTGTTAGATTATCGAAAGCATATCAAAATGACTTTCATAGTGCGTTCAGTTGCGTTAACGTGGAGCTTTGTCGTGGCTGCAGGGGTTATGCTTCACTGCGTGTTTTCAGTAGGTAAGACTTTTAGAAATAGTTTGTGGGCTAAATACATGAACGACATACATATATTGTAGTAATTATGAGGGTGGGAAAGTTTTTTTTTCGTGAAGCGTGATTTGCTCTTTTTATTTTCCGTGAAACGTGAAATGACCAATTTTTCCCCCGTGAATCGTGATTTGAGTAATTCTCGTGAAGAGTGATTTCCTTTTTTTATTTTGCGTGAAACGTGATTTAGGTCTTTATCTTCCCGTGAAACGTGATTTTGCCCGTATTTCATGTCCTTTGAGCACTTTTATCGGTGATCAGTTGTGAGTTTTATCCGTGTATCGTCAAACGTGATCGGAACCCCGCCTTTACCACCCTCAATTATGACAAATTTAAAATCGAAAATTATCATTCAAATGGCTTTACTTTATTTAATCGATTTCATAAACACCTACGAGACAATCCAAGAATTGGACCACAAAGATTACCATTTTGGAGAATTCAAAATATGATTCTAGTCTAAACGATATTATTGTGGAATATCTCGATGTTTAATGTCACATTATTATCAACCATTAGTTACAAGGTATTAAGTCTCTTACGGAGTTACGGGGGAGTATACGTTTTGCCTGCGATATCGTACAACTATTTAGGATACGACACGATATCGTTGGGAAGATTTCATACCAATTTGTGGTAGCGTAGGTAATCTTGTTGTATCGTCGTGTTTAGGACATGTTGAAAAATTTCCAATCGTATCTTGATAAATGTTGTCGTATCGCAGGGAATCTTGCCGTGGGAGAGCAAATCGCAGACAATGGCAGATAAACGCAGGTATTGGTAACTTTTTGCGCATGCGCGAGAAGGTTTTTTCTGTTGTAAACAACATGGCGTCGGCATTCAAATGGTCAGAATAAGAGGAAAATCGTGTGAGGAATTTTCATCTGCGATTTGCTGCGATAAGATTTTCTGCGAATGTACAAGTTTGTTGCACAAAATATTGTCTTGTCGAATAGCAGCAAATCGCAGACAAAATCTTGTGTGAGGTCGGCTTAAAGTGTCCGACTCAAAATCACTGTTTTGTAATAAGTGCCCCCCAATAAAGTTCTCCTCCTTCAATAAACGCAGCCCCATTCCAATGGAAACAAGCATCCGGGCTCTTAGTTCAGCCTACATTGGTTTCTATGTTCCCTCTATATTTTTTGGAACAGAAAAAAGTATCAAGTAATTTGTGATTATTTCATTTGGTTTATTCAGTTTTGTAACTTTTTCCCGGCCATCATGTCTGGTCAGGGACTGGATACGATCGGTATACACACGTGACGTGTTTCGTTCAAAAGGAAAATCAACAAGAGTCTAATGCAAATAGAAAAGGAACACAGAATCACAGCAAAATTGGAAACTTTTTAAGTTGGCGAGGAAGTGGAAGCAAGATGAAATATCAATCCCGATTTAGAGTTCTTGGCATTATGTTAACATGATGTTGGTACTGTTTGATTGGCCTAGTATAACATCATACAACATGGCGCAACAAATCGGTTGAGCAAATATTGGGGTAAATGTCGGCACTGTTTGGACGGGTCTTTATAGTTAAAATGTTTTCCTGGCTGACTCCGCTATTTGAGACATGCCTGTTTGATTCCTACAGGTGTGCCACATTGCAGAGTTCCGTTTGCGAAAGTTGGTTGTTACCGTGACGTAGCCGGAGCTCGTACATTACCGGAAGCGGTATTCAGTGATCGGTACATTATAGACTGGAAACACTGGAACAGCTATATCGCACGGTGAGCCGTGATTGATCTGTTGTAATAAATTATGTAATTTACTGATGTTTTGAACCGTGTTTAAATAAAGTTTGTCTATGTCTATGTCTGTGACCATCTCTATGTCTATGTCCGTGTCCGTGTCCGTGTCCGTGTCCGTGTCCGTGTCCGTGTCCGTGACCATTTCCGTGTCCGTGTCCGTGTCCGTGTCCGCGTCCGCGTCCGCGTCCGTGTCTGTGTCCGCGTCCGTGTCCGTGTCCGTGTCTGTGTCGGTGTTTCAGTCTGTGTCTGTGTCCGTGTCCGTGTCCGTGTCCGTGTCCGTGTCCGTGTCCGTATCCGTGTCCGTGTCCGTGTCCGTGTCTGTGTCTGTGTCTGTGTCCGTGTCCGTGTCCGTGTCCGTGTCCGTGTCCAAGTCCGTGTTCGTGTCCGTGTCCGTGTCCGTGTCCGTGTCCGTGTCCGTGTCCGTGTCCGTGTCCGAGTCCGTGTCCGAGGCCGAGGGGACCGCCCCCATGTCGTTGTCATTTCACTTAGAAAAATGCAGCTGGATATTACAGTTTCAGTTTTGAGGCGGGCCCATCAGCCTCCCTTTCCGCTTCCGCCCCACTCCTCTTCTGAATCCCGACCAGCTTCTGGCAAGACATTAAATCTTTTTGATATGATTTACAACCAAACGCCTCACTAATATTTTATCTTTCCACCTCAGTTGCGCATGCGCCATCAGGAAGCAGGCCTGCCATTAACTTACTATTCAAGCTTGCTCTCAGATCCCTTCAACACCTCTGCCTGGAACGAAGGACTCTGCCCGCAACGGTTCCGAAAGTCAGAAATGTTCTGACTTTTTGCCTCGTGCATCAACTGCACATCCAAGTAGAAAGAACCAAACAGAATCGTTGGCAGAAGCGTTGCGGCCAGAGCCCTTTGTTCTGTGGGGTCTGGATATGAGAATGCTAATTATTTATAAATAATAAAAATAAAATAAAATTAGATATTTAATGACGAAAGCCCCATTCACTTAAAGTGATTTTCATGGGGATCCTCAGATACTACTACTACTACTACTACTACTACTACTACTACTACTACTATTACTACTACTATTACTACTACTACTACTACTATTACTACTACTACTACTACTACTACTATTACTACTACTACTACTACTACAACTACAACTACTACTACTACTACCACTACTACTACTACTACTACTACTACTACTACGGATAGTATAATAATAATATATTACAGATATAATTAATGCGTAGTTATCATAACGTATTCAAATGTGCATGACAATATAGTATTTTTAAAACAAAGATACCTAATAAAAAATGTTTGTTATATGGTACTTTAAAACCGAGAATTAGATAAAATAATTGAAATGAACTTAAACATGATTAAAATAACTATAAGTAACTAACTAACTAATTTCTTAACTAAATTGGCCAACTAATTCTGTTGTCTAAATTCACAGTTCTTGAACAATAGCATCCATTTGTAGCAGTTAAAAACTGCACGCATGAATTTGTATCCCTGACAAAAACATAGTGAAAAAGCTCGCCAACTGTAAAAGTCAGAACTGCCAACCTCAGAGGGTGCAAGTGAGTGATAAACGAAAGGGGACAAATACAGGATTTTTGAAGGGGAGCAAAATTATAGCATGCTTTGAAAGTGCAAGCATATAGCGTTCCCTCAGAAAATCATTTTCAAAATTCAGGTTTGGAAAATGTTATTTCCTGTTCCAAGTCCATGTTTCTGGCGATCAGTTATCTATTTTAAGAGCAACAAATAAAAAATAAGTTTAATGATCGCATTATGGACTTCCTAATCGCTTCAACTGCTTACCCAAAAACTATCTTCTTCCAGTATCATCTATAATGGACTCATTCCTAGAAGTTTATAAGAATATCTTATAGCACGTATCACGAACGCGTCAGTAGTTAGCCCTAGAACGGGCAAGAGGGAGCCCATCATTTTGTTAAATTTATCCAAGAGTTTTTTCCCCTCACAATCCTTTTAGTACCTTTCCTTATTCGTAAATACATTTTATGAAGTTATTATCAAGTTGATTCTGAAACCATTCAAAAATTTGAAAGTTTGTCATTCATATCCCCACTTTTACATTTTTTTTCAAATTTCTCGAACAGTTTTTATTTTTCCCTCAGAAACTTTTTACCAGCTCTTTACTATTCATACAAATATATTCTGAAGTGTTTTACAAGTTGTTTGGCCTTTTGGATTTTTCTAAACAAATTCACAAAGTTGAATTTTTTCACTTTTGTCACAAAAATGTACTTATTTCTACAGTTTTCTTAACTTTCTAGAACAGTTTTTATTTTTCCTCAAAACCTTTTTGCTAGTTCTTCGCTATTCATGAATGCATATTCTAAGTTATTTTAAAGTTGTTTGGCCTTTTGGATTTTTCTAAAAACATTCGCAAAGTTGAATGTTTTTTTAAAATTCTAAATCATATATATTTCTATTTCAGTTCTGTAACCAATTGCAGTTATATGAATAAGGTTTCAAACAAAAAATACGAAAAATAAATTAAAAATTGGGGAAATCAAATTTGGCGTCATTGGTTTGGCTGTAATAATCATGCATGTCAACCAATTAACTAGCACATAACTACACTTAAATTTATGGCAAAAGATTGAACTACGTTCACACCAAGTTTCACACCCAAACCATGAGCCGTTCTGAAAATCGCCCTCCCCCCCCCTCCCTTGCACTTTAATGTTCTGGATTGTAAAATTGCTTGCCCGTTTTAGGGTTAATAATTACTCAAAGAGTATGTACAACGAATGGATGCGTAGATTATGTTTATCTAAATATAATATTTTCACCCCTCCGCAATATTTAAATAAGTATACAGCATCATATTTTTTGAAAACGTCCTTAAATTTTCTTACCATAGAAACTTCCGAACTTACAGTTCTGAAGGAATTTCTTAGTAGGGGATATTGAAACCTTTCGACAGTTAACAAGACTCGAGTTTATTATACTAACGCTAAATATATTATGTGCTTTAAATTATGAAAAGGAAACTGAAAGATAAATAGATCGTTATTTCTTATGATAGTTAACCAAAAAACTTACCATCGTGTTGAGGCGATGTAGTCGAATTTCTAGAAGGTCCGTCAAACCAGGCATGCAGCGAGTTCTTAGAACTCTCGTGTTCAAGATGTGGATACTTGTGCACAGATGAACTTTCGCCTGTTAAAACAGAATAGCATATAACTTCTAATAAATGCCAACCTCGAATTAGCTTACGTCTGGAGTAGTTTTACATCTAAAATAAATGACGGAGATGGCAAACAAATTGTTGGTACGAAATCGAAAATTCCTTGACAGTGGTTGATTCAATCCCCCGTCCTTATACGTCTAATCGTTTCAAAACGAATAGTTCATAGTGACAAATATGCACCAGTTGTCAAATATATAAGAAAAGCCAATTATTAAAATGTTTGGTAGACAATACAAAATAATGTAATGATACAATGATAATACAACATTAAAACATTATGACAATGACAATGACAACGACAGCGACAGCGACAGCGACAGCGACAGCGACAGCGACAGCGACAGCGACAGCGACAGCGACAGCGACAGCGACA
>JAOBYG010116209.1:0-11036 GCA_025403545.1 Epizoanthus stellaris
CCACCAGACCCTCTGGAAAATTGTATTTATCAAGAAGATCGGTAGTTAAACTAAGTTTCGAAGAAAAATGAAAACATGAACAGTCGTTGACATATTCATGAAGACTGGTAACGAGTAATGGCGGCTGGCGGCTTCATCTGAAACAGTTACAATCAGTGTGAAAGGAAGGAGTTCTCGTCTTCAGTTTAGTCTACATGTAGTTGGTTTCTAAAGAGCTTTTGGAAGAAAGGAAATATTCCCTTTTCAATGTAAAATGATTCGTGTCTTCAATAATTTTCTACCAAGTCGGTAAGTAGGAATTTTCGAACAACTCGGTCGTACTAAATTGAAGTGGACCATCTGGAAACTATTTTAACGGGCCCCCCCCCCCCCCCCCCCCTTTCGTCTGTGGTGGGGGTATGGATATTTTCTGGAACTACACGTTGGGCATCTAATGTTACGTACATGTAATGAAATGTAATGTGATGCAATGTAATGTGATGCAATGTAGAGTGGATTTTACATGAGTGTTAAACAGCATATCATTGTCATGTCATGGCAAGCTCATTTTTCGCCAATGAAATTTGCAAGAGGCCCACATTGTTTCAAGGATTGACCTACATGTACATGTATCACAAAGGTAACCCATTACACTGTCACTGTCATTGCATTTGCAATTGTCATTTCATTCGCATCGGAAGTCATGTCAGTGTGAATCTCTAGCTTCACTGATTGGTTGTTTGGAAACCCATTCAACAGCAGACAATATCTTTATCCTGTGATTGGTAGAAACTCATTTGTATGTCATTGTTTTTGCATTCGCATTGTTCAATCAACACTCATATGAAATCCGCTCTAATGTAATGTAGTAGTGTACAGTCATGTATTTGTAATGTGTTTTTGTCGGTAATGCCGGTGTTGTGGTCTGTCACCTCTCCAAATGCAAAACTGTGTTTAACAGAACATGGTTAAATACTTTTTCTTGGTTTGAAATGAAAGGTCTAGACCACAATGGAGGTGAAATGCTTTGCAAGTTATACAGAAAACGTGCATATTTTTCTGTACGTTTTGAAGTGAGTTTTGGTGTATCTCAGCATTGATAAATGCCACGGCACTTCAGTTATTGTGCAATAGTGATTTCAACTTGTTTTGGTCTGTTATAGAGACAAATAATATAATATTTTTCAGTGAAATATAATTAAACTTCTAGGTTTCAAAAACCAAGAGACATGTATTGTTCTTGACTTCCATCAACTCTACAAAATATTTTGATAAAAAAATCCATGGCTCAAAATGCACGAAATACCATTTTAGAGAGTCTAAATTTTCTAACTTTTGGGGGGTGCATGTCCCCCAGACCCTCCTAGAAACTCGAACCTATGGTACACACGTGCGATTTGGTGCAGTTCGCTTACACACTGAGAATTAATGCCCCCTGTCCTTCATAAAATCCTGGGGAGAACACTGAAAGGGGTCCTGGGGAGAACACTGAAAGGAGCCCTGGGGAGAACACTGAAAGGGGTCCTGGGCAGAACACTGAAAGGGGCCCTGGGGAGAACACTGAAAGGAGCCCTGGGGAGAACACTGAAAGGAGCCCTGGGGAGAACACTGAAAGGAGCCCTGGGGAGAACACTGAAAGGGCCCTGGGAAAGCCTGTAGCAGTGTCCCTTTCCCTTCAGAAAATAAAAATAGAAAAATTATATTAAAGGAAAATACTATTGTGTGATTTTTGTATTGTTTGTTGTAATGTTGTTATTATTGTGTGATATAAATTTAACATAATTTATGATGTAGTCCATGTATTTAAGTTGTAAAATTGATTGGGTAGTCAGATTTAAACGAGGCCATGTCCTGGCAGACCACCAAGTACAGGCCTTTCTCTGTAGACATTTTCTTTAATACTATTATGTTCAATTTTTTTCCAATTTTGACAGTTGCTAAATTGAATAATCAGCATTTTGGTTTTAAAAGTTCATAACCTCATTTATTTTGCTAATGGATTTTCAATTCTGTTATTGTAGATGTGTAAGAGATGTGTGACAACCCTTTGGTGGTGGCTGATCCCATTGATACTTGCTGATTAATACCAGGTAATACACTTGCGCAATTGCTTTCCATCTACAATACTGTCCACGAGTAACATAACCTCCACTTGTGAGTAGCAAGTGAAAAGTGTCACTCGTTTTGACATTCCACTCACATGTACATATCTATTATGAGATAAAAAATAATTTGGAAATACTCATTACTCTATACTTGTGAGGCTTTCGAGTGACAGGAATGTTATTCAGATGCACGTCCAGCATAGTGGATGCACCGACATGTCACATGAATATTATGTTGCAGTTGAAACTGTTCGTGAGCATCAGTTACGTGTACATATGGTTCTTATTTGGACTGCCTGTTTTCCTTTGATGGCTTGCTGCTGTAGTTGAACATGATAATTTTTCTTTCGGTATATTTTTGTAAGTATAAATGATAGATCGTAAAACAGAAAAGGTTTTCGATTTTCTCAACTATTTTTGAAAAGTGATACACGTGATGTATCTTTTGTAGTCTGAATACCTGCTTACCTGTTTGAAGACGGTTTGTGAGGAAAAAATTGTGTACGATTTCACTCTACATACTTTAGCTAGATAAACACACTGGTATAGATTATTTATTGTAGTACTTAGTAACGTTTCAACTTAAAATCGCCACACGCGGGGACAATTTTTCCATACAATTTCAGCAAACAATGAACCTGAAACCATAGCCTTCTAATTCTGTTAAAGTTCAGTGAATGATTGTTCTGAGAAACTTCAGTGAATGAAGAAAAAAGATCTGTTCCATGAAACTTTGGGAGTGTTGTGAATGAAGAACACTGACACGGTTTGTGAAAGTTTGGTGAAATTAAGAATGATAACAGAGCTCTGCATTAGCAGAAAACAAAGACGTATTTGGATAAAATGAGCTGGGTTTGAATAGAATATTTGTCTGTTTGACCCAGCACCTTTGTTCGTTTGCCTTCGTTTTGGGGTGAACATGTTGAAACACATTTAGACAGGTTTTTGTGTGGACAGCTGATTGTTTGAAACGCTGTTTACTTGCAGCAGCGATACATTCAAAATATTTTTGGAAACGTGCGATAATAAATGTGAAATGCAGATGAGAGTGTGATTCAACTTTAAACATTTTGCCAGTTTGTGCTATAATACCAGACATGTAAGCCAGCATTTTTCTCACAAGTACTCAAGAGTGGATTCTTTTGCAAGTCATTGTACCATGATGAAAACCACTCGCGAGTAGCGAGTGGCTATGAAAAGTTTTATGAACATTCTATCTTAAGTGAAAGTGAAAGGGTTGAAACAAGTGGAAATTTCACTCATTACATGCGAGTGGAGGTTATGTCTGACACTGATTTCTGGTGTATATTGGGATGAATTTCTTTTGTCAACATGCATAACTATGGTTCACCTTGAAGATATTAGGCAATGTTAACAACATGTGAGAAAGTTCAATGTTCAGGGTGGGTTAGGGGCATGAACAAACCCCCTTTTCAATCCCAAATCGCATATAAAGTCTCTTATATTTACAATTAGAATTCATTGGACCTAAACCTCGGCCAATAGACCCTTTCACGGTTTCTGACACCATCTTGATTGGAGGGCAACCACGCATAAAATTACAGCAAATGTATATTTTGGTCGAGTTTGGACGAGTAGACTGCATTTAGCAGGATTTGTATGAAGTTTTAAAACTGTGATTACAGGCATTATAGTCTGAACCAATTCTCCTTGTTTAAAGGAATAATCTTAGCACAAATATCTTTTAAAAGACATACTTTTTATTGGCATCTGCGATTTTGGAGCGGAGTTACGGAGGTCCAAACTCGACCAAAATCCCATACATTTGCTGTAATTTTGCACGTGGTTGCCCCCCAATCAAGATGGCGTCAGAAATCGTGAAACCCCTTTCAAGAATCGTGGTGTCGCCCCAGATGTTCATAGTTATTGTAGTCATTTCTTTATGAACTGACTCAGACAGAATATGTGGTTTGTAGAATGTTCACCAACTTTTCAAAAACATGGAAAGAGATCCAAATCCTTGTTCATGTTCCTCTACTCTTGTTTTTGACATTCAATCAGTAATGTCTAGAGTGGAAGTGAGATAGGAAACGGAAGTTGCGCCTATTGTGGGCTGGGATGAAAGGCATCATGGGAAGAGAGAGAAAAACTCGAGGAAAAACCTGGCGGTCCGTGAGCATTTACTGAGCCAATAAATGATGCAAATACTGCACAAATCTTGAGCATTTACCATAAAGCTTAGAATATTACATTGATGATGAGGATTTAAGGGACCCAATGGCAGAAATGATCAATGCAGCCCTTGCCACTGTTGGCAAACTGTGCCAACTTGGCAATGATCCAGCAAAATATGTAGAAAAAGCCAAAGAATGGTACGAAAACGCCAGCCTTCAGGCTGAAATCTTCTACCACCTGGATAGCAGCGCTGTGACGTGCCAGACGATCCTTTCATCCACTTGGAGCGACACAGTATGACGAGTCAAGCTCAAAACCACACAGAGCCTTGAATACGAAGAGGTCACTGACTAATCCAAAAGAACAAATCAAATCGCATTTGGAACATTAGAACTCTATATCAATCAAGTTGTAGAAACTGTCGAAGTAACCAACAAATTAGAAGATACCAACTATATATACTAGAAATCAGTGAATGCAGATCAACAGGATTCGGTCAACTCAAAACCAGTACCAAAGAAACAATACTATATTCTGGCAGAGATGACGATAAGCACCATGAGGGCATGGCTCTCGTATTAAACAAGAAAGCTAATTACTTGCCTAATTGATTGGAAACCAATAAATGAGAGATTGATAAAAGCTAGATTCCAGTCGAAATTTCTGGTGAAACTCTGGTAGCAATCGAAGAAAGAAGGAAACTTGAAGAAAAGATTAATACTGCAAAATCGGAGCATATCAAGAAAAACTTTCAGGAAGAATATTGTCTAAAGGAAAAAAGGATCAAAAGTATGGCAAGAAGGGATAAGCATAAATTTGTGGACAAGCAAACTGCAGCAGCAGAGAATACCGCAAAGATAGGAGACCTGACAAAAACAGCTGAGCAACAAGGATAAGCCACAAGGAAGTATTGTAAAGGAATTGGGGAATCAACTTACTTCGAAAGAGAGCAAGCGAAAACGATCAGCACTTCCAAGAGATTTTAAACTGCGAACCCCCATAAACTATTGTCCCAGAACCCAGCGAACCAACAGAGGAGATCAGCGAAATTTCTACAGATCCAATCGCCAAAGACAAAATAAAAGCAGCACTCAGAAGAGTCAGCAACAACAAAGCAGCTGGAATTGATAACGTACCTGGAGAGATCTTAAAAGTCAACCCTGAAAAGATAGTCAATGAACGTGATACATTATTCAACATAATCTGGAAAAAGGAAGAAATCCCTGCAGAATGGAGACAAGGAGTGATAACAAAGCTTCCCAAGAAAGGCGATTTGTCTGACTGCAAGAACTGGAGAGGGATTACACTGTTATCTGTTTTGAGCAAGATTTTCGGAAGAATTATTGTTGGGGGATTAAAAGACGGACTTGATGAGCGATTACAAAAAAACAAGCTGCATACAGCAAAGATACATACAGCAGTGAACACATTTTTGTTCCAGAAACATAGCTGAACAAGCCCTAGAGTGGCAAGCTCCGCGGTATATATTTTTTGTGGAATATCATGAAATTGTAGAGTCCCTGACAAGTTTGTTCGAATTATCGAGCTCTTGCATTCCGATACACAGTGCTGTGTGCTAGACAGTGGTTGTAAATCTGGTACTGGCGTTAAACAGGGATGTGTCATCGCAGGCTTCCTTTTCATTCCTCTTATCGACTATGTTATGCGCAAGACTACTAGTAAAGGGAGAAGAGGGATACGATGGAAATTCACCACATGTCTGGAAGACCTAGACTTTGTGGATGACATGGTCCTCCTTAGCAGCACACGAGAACACATGCAGCACAAGACTACAACTTTAAATGAAATGGTTAGAATATAGGATTGAGTGTAGGCTCAGAAAAGACCAAGGCATTCCAAATAAACAACAAAAGCAATGAGCTAATCTTCTAGATAGCGAACCCATCGAAGAAGTGGATGAATTCAAGTACTTCCAAACAATCATCAGCACAGATGGAGGAGCAAAACAGGATATTATCTCAAGGAAAAAGAAAGTCCAAGCTGCATTCTTTTGACTTCATCCAATCTGGAAATCAAAGTCACAAGTCTATCGAAGCAATGTACGAGCTGTTCTCCTGTACGGATCAGAGAGCTGGAGGATAACCGAGGTTGACCTATCAGTGCTAAGAGGTTTCAACAACAAATGTCTCAGAAGGATACTACAAATCTAATTGGCCAAATATTATTCAATAAAGACCTAGAGAAAGCAACAAGTATCCAGCCGGTTGACAAAGAGATCAAGAAAAGAAGGTGGACATGGATTGGACATATATTTAGGATGGAAGCCAATGCAGTCGCTGACCCTAAGGTTGCACTTACATGGACACCTGAAGGGAAACGCTGCCGGAGTAGACCAAAAGAATCTTGGACAAGAACTACCACGAGAGAAAGAGAGGAGATGGGGTGGGGATCCTGGTCCCAAGCAGAACATAGAGCCAAAAACAGAGTGGGATGGAGAGCTGACGTTGTAACCCTATGTGCACCGTGGCACGACAGGGAAGACTAGACTATTGGCACTACATTTAGGCTATGAACAGTCTTGCAAAGCAAGTGGAACTAACACATTTTAAAAGTATTATGGACACCAAGTTATGCACACACAGGACAACATGGATGACATAGTTGCATGTGCACTTGCAAACCAGAAAGTACAAAGCAAGAAAGCCATCATCGGAATAAATGCCCCGATTGCCCTTCTCATCACAGACCACATGGATCCACCAAATGACCGGCCAAGAGACAAAACATGTGTTGTGTGAAAGAAAAGAACTACTTCGTTAGGTTAACAGCCTGCGAGTTATGATGACCACATTCTAGGATGCATTGAAGTTGTGGAAATTGGCCGACTGCATACCACAAACCATGACAACATGGGAAACCTACGTAGCAGCCAACTGCAGCTATTCACGGTAAAAAAAGACTGATCTCACAATGGCTACACAGGAAGGGAATGACTTCCATCCAGGCTTTCCCCGACCAGACATCGGGTGCCAAGACCTTCATAAATGTCCTAGGAGAGATGGCACTGACCCTACAATCCGAAACTAGCATGAGACATGAAACAATTATCTAAGATGAAGAGGGACAACAAGCAAAACACCTATATGGGATGATGATGCCACAGTACTAGGAATCCTGACTATCAAGCCAGAGAGCAACTGTAACCAAGAGGTTCCTCTGGCCAGTATAACAGCTAACGTCAGAGCAACAGTGTACAAAACCAGTAAGGCCGAGATGACCCAGTACCCCTTGATGAGCAGTGCCACATTGACCAACTACTGGACAAACACAGCGCAGTATTCTCATGTATCAGTCTCCTAAAAGGTGAGGAAGTCCACTTCTATGTTGACCACACAGCCCCACCTGTTGCATCTCTGTACCACCCCATACTACTGGCATACCAGGATAAACTCAGTGCCCACCTACAGCAGCTTCGAGATGAAGGTAATATACAGGATCTCGACCACAAGAGCACTGTGCAAGACCGGCAAACAAAGCACTACACCGCACCAAACGATGTAGACACAACAAAGGAGATTCAACACACAAGGGTGCACCAGATTCCCTGGCAGAAGATTCCCACTCAGTATCAATCTTCCAAACACATAAAGGACTCCCTAGGTTGAAGATCCTTATCTTCGGCGCATCCCCAGCAACAGAACTGTTCCATGACAAAGTCAAGGTAGCACTCGAGGTCCTTGCAGGTTGCATGTCCATGGATGACAACATCTTAGTGTGGGAAAACACACCCGAAGAACACTAAAGTACCTTGACAACTACCTCGCCTGCCTGCAGGAGAGAGAGCTCGCCCTCTGCCATGATGAATACACCTTTGGTGCAACACCAATGTTGTGGTTTGGCATACGTTTCTCAAGTCTGGATTGTCAGCTGACCCAAGAAAGATCAAAGCCATCAGAGAAGCAGGTGACCACAAAACTCTGATAAAGTAAAGAGCTTCCTTCAAGCCTGTCAGTTCAAAGCCAGTTTTGTGTTTTGACACAGCGAGTGTGTGTGCCCAGATCACCTAACCCTTGCAAAACCTGACAAGGACGAATGTCAGATTTGTCCGGTGCCCTGAATATGAACATGCCTACAAGGAGATCATCAACAGTATGATAAGTGATACAGCCATGCGGCCATTTAATCCTAAGCTCAATACCATCTACGTGACAGATGCAGGCACAGATGGGTTAGCAGCAAGTGTGTTCACGGAACAAGAGAATGGCTACTGGATCCCCATCATCCACGACTGCAGAGTACCCACACTGTACAAACAAAACTACTCTCAGACAGAGAAAGAATCTGTTGCACAGTCCTGGGGGATGACAATGAACCGATACTACCTACTGGGAATCCAGTTTGATTCATACACAGACCACCCTCCTCTGTTACCAGTCTACAGTGGCAACAACAAAGGAACGTAAGAGTAGAGCAGCACCGACTCAAAGTACAGGGGTTTCAGTTCAAGAGCAATCTGTGCGACTACCAGTCCTGCTACCCCCTGCCACTCTCAAGCTACACCAAACAGCAACTCGCTGATATCGTAATCTGCGATGGTGACAATCTCTGCATCAGCTAAATTACAACAGATGACTTGCCTGATGGAACCAAACAATGGCCAGCAGATGCAGACGCTCATTAGATGCATTAACAAAGGACGTATCACAACGGAACCATACCTGAAAGACTACAAACATGTGTTCCATGAGCTCGCCTACTTCCAAGGTGTCATCCTATGCGGAGACAGGCTGTTTATCCCAGATGCAGAGTTGACATCTGGCTCAGGGAGCCCGAGACAACACATCGTAGATATTGCGCATGAAAGCCACCAAGGGATGGTGAAATGTAAGCAACTGCCCTGAGCCAAAGCTCGACAGAATGGCAGAGATGCGAGTTAAGAGTTGCCTTGCATGCGAGCTCATGACACTACACCTCACAAGATCCCCCCAAACCAATCACCCTGCCAGAACGCCCTTGGCAACATCTTGATTTTGGGGACCACTACCCAATGAGGAACGCTTCCTGGTAATCATCAACAAATATTCGAGATACCCAAAAGTGGAGTTTGTCAACAGCACCAGTGCCCGAGCTGTCATGCCACATATAGACAGAGTCTTCATAACACACAGATACCTGGAGTCTGTCAAGACATGGGGGATCACCATTCAAAGGGGGTCAGTAGTCATGAATAACAAATGTACATGCATTGGGCCAGTGTAAGAACCATCGCAGCTTTCCCAGAGAAGGCAGAAGCTAATGGACTGGCTGAGAACTTTATAAAGGCAACAAGTAAAATCTGGCACATTGCTCAAATTGAAGGAAACGATAGCAAACAAGAAATCTACAAATTCCTATGGCACTACAGGGCCACCCCACACAGCATGATAGGCAAAGCACCAGCACAAGTTCTCTTCAACCGCAAGTTTACAGTGAGGCTTCCACAACTACAAATGCCTTCACAAGACACCCAGCTCTGTCACTAAAACAAAGCAAAAGGCATGCAAGGGTGAGAAGGCAAATGTTAGACCACATGACATCCATGTACGTAACAATGGCCTCCTACTCCAGCATCAGACCAAAGCCAACCAAGGTAACCGTATGACCCTGACCCATACACTGTCACTGAGGAACAAGGTACCAATATAACAACAGCAAGAGATGGACTGAGTGCGCAAAGAGATGCCCAGAAATTCAAGAACGTAAACACTGCACCTCCCAGAAACTGCAGAGCTGGAGGTTTCCCATGCCCAAGTGGAAAACAGGGTTGCCAACCCTCCTATGAACCCGGAAAGCCTCAGGCGACACCTCCTTGTGGCACCTAATCACAATCAGTCAGTTTTGACTAATATCCAAACGGGCACCTGGACCCTAACATTGATAGAATTCTTGTTTGGCAGCACTGGAACCACCGACCCCCCAAGTAGTATCACCACAACACAGGAAACTGGTCATAAGTTGGAAAAGGATGATATGAAGGACTCAAAACAGTAGGACAGTTGGGCATTTGTTATAGTCTTACACAATTTGGGATTCTTGGACCTGACTCTCATGTTTAAATATTTTAATACATCTTGGCTGTTCTGTGAGAGATAGAGAATGGTGCAATGCCCAAACAGAAGTAAGATAGGAAACGGAAGTTGCGTCTATTGTGGGATAGGACGCGAGGCATCATGGGAAGGGGGAGAGAAAGGACGAGGACAGGTGGTGTTCGCGCTACGACCGCAATGCATTATTTTGACACCTTTTGCCCCGTGTCCATTCGTGGTTTAAGAATGGCATATTTTAGGGATAAGTTAAGCATTGTTTCGGTGTTCATTTACTGTTTATTTTGCTTATTTTTTTGCTCAGTACAGAGTCCAGTTGTTGACTTCTCGGAAATGAGTGTA
Organism: Epizoanthus stellaris; assembly: GCA_025403545.1. Taxonomy (NCBI): domain Eukaryota; kingdom Metazoa; phylum Cnidaria; class Anthozoa; order Zoantharia; family Epizoanthidae; genus Epizoanthus; species Epizoanthus stellaris. The sequence goes on from JAOBYG010116209.1 coordinate 10,607, forward strand.
ATTTTGGCAATTCCATGTAATTCTGTTACTTTATTTTGGAAAGAGAAATGACCACTATTTTGGCACGAGTCAGAAGTCGAAAAGTGTGTTTCAGAACAGTGTTATTGTCCCAAGAATCCGCCTTCATATTCACGCAAACATTTGTCAAGCTTTTCTTTGAATGTGTTCGAGTGTATATGCCAATGGTGCCCAATAGTGCCCCATTAGTTCTTGCCAAAATTGATGTCTAAAGATTGGTGATTTTCATCTCGTTCCACTCGATATTGCTTATACATATCGTATTACAAACGTTCAGATACTAGGATCATTGTAAAGTAATGACATGTTTTTGTCAAGAGGAATCGACAATGACAAGTAAAAGAGCCCATTGTGATAGTGTTGGCAATACACCTGGAAAACCTGTCCCTCAAAACGCAGCAGTTCACCATGG